>JASGXE010016847.1:0-11320 GCA_030068105.1 Sinentomon sp. SZTP_YWyxl
TGTTGTTGGGATGGGGTGCCTTTTTTCAGTTGATGGAAGGTTGCTGGCTGAAGAGGCTGAAAATTGTTGTTCTTTATGACGCTGCGTAAACTTGATATCATTTCTCTAATTGTTGGATGCTTTTTAATTGGAATGTTCTTTCAGACCATCTACAGCACATTGACATCAGAGGACCAATTATTGGGTATTGAGATAATGCCATACAAGGCCTTGTTCCAAGCACTGGAAGTAATTCCAAGAACTTTAGCTCAAAACTGTGGTGCCAACATCATCAGGACACTCACCTCACTGAGAGCAAAGCATGCAAATGGTAGGCATGCTGATTTAAACACTGTTATAAATACGAGTATCTAACATAATATCAGAGGTGCATTGAATAATTTAATTTAATTTGCAATGAGAATACTCTGACGCAAAGGATGGCAAGACCTGGGATGTCAGAATAGAGCCATTTTTACTTGTTAGCAAGGCATTGAAAATAGGTTCAGTGGAGATGTGCGTATAGGTCATTTTTTGTATTTTTTTCAGGAGTTGGAGGGTCATTGTCATTGATCTGTGGACTAAAGGCGGCTTTTGATTGCAAAGTTCTGCTGCACTCATGTCTTTAAAGTGTCACTGCTTTGCTGCTTGTTTTTCAAACGTCAAGCGACCCATTCTCAGTGTGGGACTAGACATCTAGTAATTTTAACAGCTTTCTGACGCATTGAAATGAGATGAGACAGAGAGACATTAATTTCTTCTGCCACATGGGCCACAGGAGGCTGACTAACAAATTTTTGTCAAATTAATGATTTCTGGTTGACTGAATGCAGATGCTTATTTCAGGGGATGCTTCACATCAAAAATGCGACAATTATGAAAATTATTGGCCATTTACACTTTTTTTTAAGTGGGAGCAAAACAATGTTTGTTTAGCTCGACTATTTCTGCAACTCTCTTCAGATTTTATACCAATGTAATAAGTGGTATAGTTGATCAAATTTTCCAGAAAGTAAAGCTGTGTTTCCGTCGTCCCCCTCACACTTCATCTGTTGCCAAATGAGAGGGAGCCCGATTGTGGTGGCAAAATGAGTCCGCAATTCCTGGGACCGCATCAATGACAAAAAACGAACAGATAATCCCTCTGCCAGGAAAGAACATTGAAAAAGAAAAATTGCATTAATCATCATTCCTCTATCGAAAAACCAGCATAAAAACTGATTAACATACTTCAAGCTAAGTTAGGACCAAGCAACTTGATTTGTGACAAAGCTGCCCCTCTGCAAAAAAGTTTTTAATCCTGAGAAATTTGATGTAAAATTGTTGGAGGCCTGCCCATCTCCACTCATTTGTCTCTGCAGTGTGGAGCCTCTCGTGATTATAAGTGGTGATAGAAGTGAGGATCAATCGTAGAGCAGATAGAAAACTGATGTCTCATCCTGATAGAAAACTGAGGACGGCTTCCGCTTCTGGATCTTCCTCGCCGTTCGACTTGCTATCTTCAACACGATGCTTCAGGGGGAAAAAAGGGAATATATCGACGAGGGAAGGGATGTAAGCGAAGAGAAAGGAAAAATAAGCAAAAAGGGATTGCAAAGCGGGTTTGGGCACTTCGGATGAATCTTCAATTGGAGTCGTCGACTGGAGGTTGAGTCTCTGCAATTAGGTAGAGAAACTCGGAAGAAGACAAATGATCAAATATCCGATCAGGGTCGACTGGTCGATGCTGATTCCATTAGTCAACAGAGCACTCAATCCTACCCATGCCAACGCTGGCGTGCTCATCAATTCATTGTCATTATCGTAGCCCTTCTTAGGCATAACAGTTTCTGGAGTCTTTGCTCCTCTAAAACCTGTGTGACCTAAGGGGGAGGCTCCTCCACCTCAAAGAAACAATGTTTCACCAGGATTAACGTCTGGTGAAACATTCAGGCACCTTACAGCAGATGTGTCCGCCGCCAGCAGTAGAAAATGAGGTGAAAAATGGTTTATGATAGTGAGTTTGGAGATCCCAAATTGATCAGAAAGCTGAGCTTTTGAGACAAATACAAATGCACTCACATGGCACTGTGGCTCCCACCCTACCCTGACTGCCGAGCTACCATGCCTTGGAATTATCCTGGAAAAATTTCAGATTCCAAGTGCGAACCCTCGAAAACTTTCATCAAATTTGAAGTGATTCTGATCAGCCCTTTTCAACATACACTACGACCTCGCCTTTGCACTTTGGTTGTGATGGGCAATAGGCAAGGTTTATGGATCAAATCCGCACGGCATACGAAGATCATCCAAACTGCGTTGCATTTTTGGAATTTTGCTTTCCAAAATTTTGCTTTCTAAAATCAGGTGTGATTATTTTGCAGAACAATCCTTTGGAGATTTTTGTAACCTTGTGGCCATTTCAAAGGAGGCCTCCATGCAGTACAATTTCATGGCAGTGATTGAGTTAAAAATGTTGATCGCTCTGACTCCAGATGCGAGTTTGACAATTTCGCTTTGATTGAATCTCTGGATCACGTTACAAAGTGTCTTCAACCTTCTATCCAGCGCACTCTAGTAGCCCTATCTCTTTTCTTCTTTAGTTGTCTTCCTTATGTGGCTGTTGTTATTGAAAGGTTGGTTTACTTGTTGATTCCAATTCCAGGTGAACAGTTAGCTGGTGTGAATGGCCTAACCGGTGAGATTGGTAACATGAAGGAGCTCGGTGTGTTTGAGCCACTCTCCGTGAAACTGCAGGTCTACAAAACAGCCGTTGAGGTTAGCCTGCTCTCGAGAAGGTGCTTGCTGGTCTACTTGTGTGCAACTCTTAACTGCATTTTGCCTGCGAACTGTGCAAATTAATGGGGATTGGTTGTTACTTATTACTAAAAGGCTCGGAAAAAGACAAATTTGTTCTACGATCAAAAATAGCATTGTAAGAGGCTTCAATTAAGCAATAGCTGACTTGTATCTGTGGGATTTGTTTGTTTTAAATGAGCTATCAACCTTTTACGTATAATGCGGAAGCAAGGGGATAGTTTTCAGACTGCTGTGTTCTAATGCTTGTTCCAAACAGAAACTGCATTTAGTGATTCTCTCTTTTGAGGTGGGACGGGTGTAATAAATAGCGACATCCCATTGCAAATGCATGTGGAGGCAGGGCTTGATTGGACATAGACAGGAGAGATTCGGACAAGCCAGCAAGCAGCTTCAGTTCTGTTTGCTCCGCTTCTGTTTGCACAACGCAGCAGCAGAGAGGTAGCGGGTACGCTGTGAGGTCATCCTGCTTGCGCTTGCCTGGAATAGATTCCCTCTTTCTTCCTTCATGCTCAAAAGGTGCATATCTACAGTGTGGTCAAAATTGGCAGCACGCAACAACAATAGACGAAAAGGAGAAAGAATTCTGAATATTTTTGTCCGTTTTTCTTGGCCATGCATTCTCTTCTTTTCAACTCTTGGTGCCCGGTTGTTGTTTAGCATACTTTGTTTTTTTTTGAGTTGTGATTCCATCATTTTGTTGTTCCACATTTTTGTCTTTGTTTGTCATGGTCCGACTGCTCATGGCAGTTCAGCTTTTTTCCAGTAGATATTGATTCATTTCAAAATGGAATAGATGCATGCAATGATTCATATGAATCGTTCTGCTGATCTGAGCAGTGTGTGGGCTGTTCAATATCGAGTGTGAGTGATGTCATCATTGTGTCCTTCCCTTGGTAACCACTAGCACCAAGGGATTTTAGTATTTTTTAGGGATTCCAGCATTGATTTTCAAACACATTGAATTTTGAACACATTCAAAAATGAACTCCTGACAAATTTCACAAGAAACACTCACCCTTACGAGTTTTCTGGATGTATTTGAAAATGATTGGTTCTCATCTCTAATTCAATTCTACAGATTTTATTGCTTATTTTTTGAAACATTTGACAAAGAACGTCATTTGATGCTCGTGTTTTCCTGATGCTCCCTTATTTCTTTTCTTTACCTCCCTGGCAAGCCCATTCGTGGTTTTTGTTGCTGTAGGTATATTTTCTGTCTATGTTAAGGGCATTGATATATGTATCTTTTATCTTTATGTCTTGCCACTGTGTGGCCCACAAGGGTGGGGCTAGCCGGAGTCTGAATCTGAAAAAAAAGAACGTCAGTGGTGGTTTTGTCACTTGTGTGGCAAGAGTAAAAACGAATTGTTTCTCCCAGCAGTGTGATGGAAGAGATTCTAAATTCTCTCTTGTGACTGCTTTCTCTGTTCCATTTAAATTATTGTGAAATGAATAACCAGGAATTTGTCCTGTAAGTAGTTACCTGATTTAAGGCCATTTTAGGATCGATGTCACGATGTCAGAAAATGGCCTTAAGGGGAGGCTCTAGTGAAAAAATGTGAAAAATTTGAAAAAATGGGCATTTTCTGTTTTTTGTATCCTGATATTGTATGAAAGGTGCTGATTTCAATGGTGCAATCCGTTTTTTGCTAGCTCGCTTGGTTACACAGTTACGACGATAATTACGCAAGCACCTCTCCATAAATTGGTGCTAATTTTCTCAGTTTTCAATTTTCGCATACAAATCAGTTAATAACTTTTGACTGGGTTGAGCTATCTTGGTGAAATTTTCACGAAAATAATCCATTTTTATGCTCTATAAAAGTACGATCTCAGATTTCATCTTGATTGACTACGGGGATGACCAATTTGTAATTCCTATCGTAAAAGCGTCTATTCTTATTTTCAGCCATTTTAAAGGCTCCGTAATGCTTGGTAGAGGACATTACTGCAAAATACAGATCGTACTTTTGTAGAGCAATCTTTTGTGAACATCTATGCAAAATGTCAGCCTCCTAACTTGAAAAATGGGGAAGTAGAAGCAATTCTTGTGACTTGCGACCCACAATTGACCTTTGCTGCCAAACGAGGTCAAATACCAAAATTCTGCCACCTGCCCAATGCTCCCACATCGACCCCTAACTGCCTGCAAAAAATCAGTTTCCTGTCATTAGTGGTTCCAAAGATAGCATTTTTCATTGGAGCCTCCCCTTAAATCAGTTACTACTTACCTAGTGTTTGTGAAACGGATCGTGTGCCAGACACAACTTGTTTTGGCATTTGTCCAGGAAAGAGATCCCGAAAAGCCAACACCATTGAACAGGAACACATAGGTGATCGCATCACTATAACAGTTAGATGAACAGTTAGCATGAACGGTTTTAACTGGCCTCGAGAGTAAATCTGGAGTGACATGAAAGAGCACCAATGGTGAGAGAGATCTATCCCATTGGGGTTGAAGAGATTTCTCGGAAGATATATCACTGGATGTCCCAACATTGATTTTTACTGAGCCAATTCACAATGCAACACCTGCTGATCTGGAAATGCAGAGAATGTTAACTGCATCAAATGCTGTTTCTGTTTGTTATCTTCACTGGTTTTCCTTTTCTGTAAACAAAGCATGTGAAAAGAAAGCAATTTCATCCAGCTGAGGTAGAATCAATGGAACTGGTGGAATTACGAAGTAACACTTATGAAAAACCCCGTAGCACCTGATTACAGAACAGTAAGCATAATGGTAACCATAAGTGAATCAGTGCAGATGGAGGCGTTTTTTGTAAAATATCACAAAACCAAGAAATCGGAGAATGAATCAGAAAAATATCACACAGCTTACATAAACTCGCAAAGAACTAGTTTCACTTGAAAAGTAAATAGTTAAAAGGCTGTTTAAAATCATATTGTGATTTTTCAAACGGCCTTTTTAAGTATTTACTTTTTAAGTCAAAGTGGTTGTTTTTTACTGCCGTAAACTTTGTAATTTGTCCGTTCGCCAATTGAAAGGAATCGACAGAATTTGGCATTTTTCACGTAGCGTCGTTTTTTTGTTCCATCATTTATAGACTGCAATCCTACTTCTCCGCATTGATGACATTGTGTCTGGATCGAAAAAGAAGGACAAAGATTCCAACCAGAACCAGCCATCAGCCCAACCCACCGAGGAATCATTCAAAGAATAGATTGGGATGGATTCCGAACGGCAGAAGGCGAAATAGTGCAGCATCGCCCATTTTCACACTGCTCTTTTCTCCCCATTGCCCTTCCCACCTCTTCCTGTCTGGTTCCTCACCATAACCCTCCCTTGCTTGCATGGTGCATTTCATGCCACTCCTGGATGCGTTAGTTATTATGTTAAAATGCAAATGCAACTAATTAAAAAAAATTAATTAAGAGGAATCGAATAATTGAAGAATGGATTGACATTTGAAAAGTATAATTCTTATGTTTGTAACAAACTAAATTCAAGCTTTTTCCTTTCCAACCTTACCAGTGCACACCTCCTTCGCATTGGGTTTCTTTTTTCATTTTCAAATGAAGGATTGTTTTCTGTCGCAGTTCGACTGACTGAGGGTTTCCAAAGCGGCAACAAAAATGTGCATCTTGTAAAAGGACAACAAAAATCTCCACAATCTCACTTCTGCTGCTCCCCATCACTGTTTACGATTCAAAATGTCCCTTCGACCGCGATATACATGCGTGCCATTATTGCACCACCCCGTCCATGCCCACCTCCTGTTCTGTTTGCACAATGCAATCTTTGATTTGTGCTGCTTCATTGCCGGCATGCAGGCTTGTCATCTCATATTTCTCCATCACGTCCTTCTGTGATTGTGTGCTGCTGCACGGATATTCATTCGATTATCACACCATTCAGAATGGACTCGGAAAATGTGACAGATGCGTCGTAAAATCTTTTAAACAGTAATATTCTTGCTTCATATTGAGCATGGGATACACTCGCTCCCTATACGAATACCATTTGATAGGTATATTCTTGCAATTCTTTGCCAATGTACCAGTTCAAGAAAGGCACTTGTCTTTGACATCTGCAAGGAAGAAATTATATTTCTAGTGCTTCTATCTGCCATTTAAAACAACACGTATGTTAAAAAATACCTCTCGAATCTGTTGACTCTCCGGAGAGAGATTTTGAAACTGCCACACCATCATTTTTTGTCACAACATCATTTTTTGTCAAGTCGGTCACGTACGTACATATATGATCATGAGGGATGGGATTGGTGGATTGTCTGCACATTGAATGAAAGGTTGACGAGAAAGAAGTCTCTTTATGAGATGGTGCAGTCGTGAGTCAAGGTGATGAGATCAAAAGTTGTTCGAATTTTTATTTCATTTGTCAAAAAACATCATGTTGATATGCACACGCACCAATGCAGGATTGTCTGCAATGGCTCCTCAATGGGGACTGAAGAGAGGACCAAATTCACCCCCACACGCCATTCCAGATCAAAGTTAAGCTCTTTCCGACATCATCTTATTTGGTGTCAACACGAATCGAACTTGTTCAAACCACCAATGTGGACCCAATGGGGAGCCGGGGGCTGCACACAATGTCATTGTGCAGCTCCCATTTTATACATGTGGGTACCTCTGAACATAATATTCAGAGGCAAAATCTGTGCTCTAATCTCACTTCTTGGATATAGTCTCCAAGTCCTCAAAATGTGTCTTGTGCCCCCAATGAGGCCACACACAGTGGTAGATGATTGTCGTCACACAGCCCCCATTTTTGCCAGAACAACCTGTCAAAATCATTCAGTAGCAACGTTTGTTCCGACCACTCCCTCCCTTCCTTCCTCCATCAATTTTGAAGTTATGGTCAAATGAAAACCACAAACTGTGTTTCGTCTGCACTGCCCACACTTTTCAATGCAATTCCAAAGAAGGAATCCAATCAATAATTTGAGGGTAATAGGGAACAAGGGGTCCAAAATGGAGGGTTGGATGAAACTTTGCCACAGAATGATTCATTGTCGGTTGGTCTGCTTGCAACAGTGTGATAATGAGGGCTGCAGGGTGATTTTATTGTATCAAAAAGTGCCCCAAGGGACACTGGATTTTTGGGGCCCATATCTGGGATATGGGTTGTCGGTTCAGATTACGTTTTCAGTACGAATACAATGACATTGGATGCATTGCCCTCACTCCCATTGGTCCCATTTTGACTGCCCATATCTGGGAAATGGTGCGTCAAATCATAGTTTAACACAGAAATGAGTTTTGGTTTGGAGTTTTGCTTGGAAATGAGGAACAGTAGTCATTTTGGACGCCCAGTATATTGACAGATCAGAAGGCAGGGGAGTTGCAGAACTCAGAGGAGTATCAAAGCCAGAGCTGAGCTCAGGAGTTAGCCTCATTGTTCCTGTTTGATGCTGTTGGCCAGGTCTTTGCGAGGTTCCAAAAACTCGTAACAACGAAGAGATCAATACGGGCTTAACCCTAACTCCAAGTTGTGAGGTAAGTGTTTTTGATCTTTCTTACTTCAGTTGCAGAAATTTACCTCACAACTCCCGAGTTTGTGCTCGGAATACCATATTGATTTCTCCACTGAAATAGAAATGTTATTCTATCACTGGAGTAAGAGGGACTGGTGAAACACATCATAAAATCACCTTTCAAAAAATCTTACATTCTGCATGCATGATCCTGCCCCAGCAGTTGGAAGTTAACCTCTGAGGTGGATTTGTGTGCATCTGTTGCGACAGAAAATCAAATGCCATAGTTTGATGTTATGAAGTGGTTAGACCTGCTGGGGATGGGATGATGGAATCCATTCATTTGGCCATGTTGCATGCTGGATTGTTGCTGAAGTGGCCGAGAGTACAGTTGATCAAGCATCGTCTGCGGATGGATGTTGGCAAAAAAAGCTGGCAGGAGGCTGCACGACGATCCGGAAGATGCAAGAGGGCCTCAAAAAGGGCAAAAAAAAACCTGAAATAGCATCTTATTAAGAGCAGTATGGGATAACATACTGATGATACTTTGTCACTATTTTTGGTTCTTGGATATTAATTTGCCATTTTTTGGTTTCCCACAGATGAGAAACTTTGATCAGGAATGATTGTTATCGACCGGTTTTTTGTTGTTGCTGCGGTGATTCTGATTATTTCCCTCAAGAGTAAACTGCTTTTGATTGATTCATTGATGTCATTGTGATGGTTCATCAACTTCAATAGTTGCGATGCCTTCAACTGCAATCGAGATGGGTGCGGCATTTGAACATGTCCGGCCACAGAATGGGGGCAATGATGAACGGTCGATTGATAATTTATTTGTAGTGGAGAAGGCCAGTGGAACATTTCTCCACGAATGGCATCTTCGTGTCATCAATTTTAGTGTAGTGCCAATTGTTTGCAACGGCCGTGTTGCAGCACACCAAACGCAATAAAAATGACCACATGTCGTTGTCACTGTGATGACCGAGGTGTCGAAGATCTTTGCCGCCTGAACACATTCGTGATTTAAACGTTTCTCCAAAGAACTCGGAATGTCATTCACCCGGTTTTATCTGGTCAACGTATGATGAATTGTGGCATTTTCCTTTCTCAAAAATTATTCCTCTAAAATTGAACACAGCAGGATTGCCACCCTCCTTGAAAACCTAGAAAAAACAGGAAAGTTGAATTATTTCAACCTGGAACATACAGAGATATGGGCCGCAAAAATGCAGAAAGCCCAGAAAATGGAAATCACATTTTGGACTTTGAGGTATGAGACCTGACCTGAGCTTCAGAAAATAGAATGTAAAAATTTCCGCTCCCATTTCGGCAATACTTGGAAGTTGGCATCGTCGTGTCAAAATTACAGATGCGATGCGATGTTTATCACAATTATTTCAAACTAATGTTTTTTTCTTTCTGTGATCTGCTCCACACTAAAGTTCAAAGCTCTTCCATCCTCCGCTTCTTTTCTATGCAGTCAGTCTCTCAATGTTGGTTTTCATTATTGGAAAGTTTAGACATGGCCTGTCAGGACGGATATGTCAATTGAAAAAAATGTAGCCTCTGAAAATGGCTTTGCTAAGAAAAGAAGTTAATTGGAATGAAAAGGAAAACATTGGACCGATGGAGGTACGTGACTTGGAATTAATTCCATTGGACGTTTGAAATGTATGTGATTTTCCGCAATCAAATTTGCTTTTGGCCTCGTTAACCCGTA
The DNA here is from genome assembly GCA_030068105.1 of Sinentomon sp. SZTP_YWyxl. NCBI lineage: Eukaryota > Metazoa > Arthropoda > Protura > Sinentomata > Sinentomidae > Sinentomon > Sinentomon sp. SZTP_YWyxl. The sequence goes on from JASGXE010016847.1 coordinate 9,961, forward strand.
TGTGTGTGTTCGTATCTTATTTTTGCCTGGCTTCTCCATGGGCGTTTTATCGATAACATTTTTTAGAGCTGCATTGCGCAACTCCGTAAAAATCTCACCAGACAGATCCAGCTTTTTATTCGGGGGCAAATTCGCGAAATGTTTTCACTGATTTGAATGGGGAAACCTGCCAAACCGTTCCCAAAAACATTCAGTCCAGAATCATTTTTCTCAATTATGGTTTCCAACTTTTGGCCTGTGCATCGAGTGCCATGAAAGAAAATCATTGAGTAAGTTGGGGTCAGAAGATAGCAAAAAAAAAACAATTTGTGGGTTTTGTCATAACTTTTGTGATTGTGTCATCTTTTGCCAATTCCAACCAAAGAAACCAAAAGCATTTGGCCATAGTAAAAATAAATGTGCTGTTTTTATCAATTTTGGGATCTGAAACTTTTTCCGTCTCAAACCACGACAGATATACGTGTGCATATGTCCTGTTTGAAGTACGAAAACGTTTCACACAAAAGTTATAAAAACGTTAAAAAGAGCGAATTTTATTTTTTTGCAATAGCCAATTACTTGTATTTCCCTGCTTCTGCAAATGTTTTCTTGTTTCCGATGTGTTGATGTCCGTTCCGTGGTTAGAGCAAGAAAAAGTTTCGGATCACAAAATATGGCAAACACAGCAAATTTAATTTTTTTGCTCGGTCAAAGACTTGGGCTTCCTTAGATCTGTCGGCCGTCACTGCATCTTTATCGGTTCTCTATCAATCACGATTCTCCTATTCTTCCGAGCGACAGCATATTTCTCGTTTTCGAGTCCTTCCGTAAAATCCACAAAATTCAAAGTGTGTTTTACTGCTTTCAGTATTTCGACATTTTTCGAAGCTTCATTGCATTTTTTCAGCCGTCCTCAATCTAGAAAGATAAAAAAAAATTGGCATCCTTACCAGGGATACTTGAAGGAAATCCTTCAAGTAGCCATGACTGAAAAATACTGATCATTTATCATAATACTGGCCGACAGAGCCGGAATGTAAATTTCTTGCCACTTCCTTCACCAAGTTTTGAAGGATTTAAAAAAAATTGTGTTGCGCAGATATAGGTACCGCAAGTGACTGAAATGTATCTATTTTTCTATTTTGCATGTGCCCATTTTGGGTGAAATATAAAAATCGGGCTCTGTCAGCAATAAAATGGCACAACTTTGGTGCGAAGTTGGTAGAAATCTTCTGGATCATCGGAAATCTAGTGCAAAAATTGCGTCATCTCATCTTTTTTGGCCACATCACCTAATCCTCAAAAAACACTGGTCAAGTTGCGCACCGACCAAATTTGATAAAATCAGCAAAGAAATATGGAAGTCACTATTTTGAGCTCC
>JASGXE010016848.1:0-10209 GCA_030068105.1 Sinentomon sp. SZTP_YWyxl
AAAGCATCAAAATTGAGCAAAAACTGGAAAAAACAGAAATTTCAATGCAACGCCATTTCTGAACGAATGCAACAATTCACGTGAAACAAGCGTCGGCTGATTCGCGCGTCTTTCAACTGCCCGAAAATTCAAATTTCGGCGGGCGGCAGATGTCGCGCGATCGCGTAAAAAGGCGCCTAAAACAGGAACTTGAGAGAAAAAAAGCGGGAAATTTGAAAAGTGCGCTGATTGAAAACGGTTGGACCGATTTTGGCGGAATAAACGTCTGCTAAATCGCTGATTTTTCCTCTTTCCGGCTGTGAATATTTTTGAGTGGTGCTGATATTTCGTAATTAAATTCAAATCCCTTGAAAATGGAATACCCATGCCGACGTTTATTTACGTCGTCCGTACAATCACATCATGCCGGTCTTGACGTTTATCTACGTCGCTCGTACGCAGTTTGTTTTTTTTGCGGACGTAAATGCACGGCGCTCGGGCTTGACCGGAATTCTTTTTAAGGCTGAAAGTCAAAACTACCCAGAGAAGTCAATTTTGGAAAAATATCACCCCCAAAAAGACAAGTTTTACCTGTTGTCACCCCCTTAAAGTTGAAACCATTAGTAAACTGAAGGAGCAAATCAAAGGAGTCCATTATGAGTGTATGAAGCATGCCAAACACAAACAGGCTGCCCGAAACTATTTTACCAGCAACGAAGTTGAATTCTACAGAGTGGGGCTTCTTGAATGGATACACAGCCAGGGTAGGTGTTTGGAACTGGATGGAAAAATAAACACAGATTGTAGTTTAGCTGCGAAAATAAGCTAAGAAGTATTAGGTAACTTATGTCATGGGTGAACCATGACTCATCCCATCCCCATCCATCCAATGTTACTGTGCCGATATTTGGCCCAATATGAGCCATTTGATTACTAATTTGACACAGCCAAATCAATTCCCAGCATGTTGGAACAGTCGGGCTGATCACTACAACAACCGATGTTATGAGGGCCTGACCATCCCATTCATCAATCATGCAATGGCCGTCCTCCTTTATTTGCCATTTTGAAATCCAGACAGACAATAACCATCACGTTGAGAACCACAACCCTATCCTACCTCAATTTCTAGTGATCAGAATTAACATGAGTTGATGCCAGGAAAAAAGTCAGGAAAAATGAAGCCCATTCCAGAAAAAAGAAATGTGAAAACATCCAGTCAATGAAAAGAAATTTCCCAGTCCCATGGTATCTCACACTACCTATTTGAATGAATCAACTTGCGAGAGATAAGGACCAACCATCCTGGAGATCCTTTCAAGGATGGTTAGTCCTTATCTCTCATACTCGCCGCATCCAAAGTCCATACACGCTCAGAATCAACTTACCATCACATCACCTGGGATAGGTACTTATATAATACACATCCATAATGTTAACAGATACTTTATCTTGGCCCTGTTCATTTGATTTATCACAAGAAATACACATCTCACGGCTCAGGCAATATGCCTAATCAATTTGCCTGCCTAGTTGCACCCCAAAAACATGTGCCATGTGCTGAAGTTCGGCAAGACGTATTATACGTGGGTTTTATACGTACGTATTATACGACGTATAATACGGTAAAATTTACCGTATTATACGTGACGTATAATACGTACCCATCCCTGATCCCAGCTAACTGGTTTTGTACACGACTTATCAGCTGCACTTGGTGGGTCTAAACAGGTTGATGCCATTTTCATAGATCTTGTTAAAGCTTTTGATAAAGTGTCCATATCAATCCTCATTTCAAAACTTGCCAAGCTAAAGATCCCAGAAAATCTCTTTGTGTGGCTTTCTAACTTTATCTCCGACCGATACTTCCAAGTCCTTGTGTGTGGTGAGTCTTCGGAACCCCTCGCACTATCCAGTGGAATACCACAAGGGTCATTTGTGGACCACTTCTTTTCTCATTTACATGAACGACATGACAGGGAATGTTCGCTCTAAAGTTAGGCTCTTTGCTGACGATGTGGTTATTTACCACATCATCGATTCACCCGATGATTCCGAAATCTTACAGTCTGACATTGACAACATTTACATGTGGTGTTTGAAAATAGCATGGAGATTAATGTTGCCAAGACTTCTGTCATGTCCTTCAGTTGCACTCCTGCTCTGTGCTCAGACTACCTAGTCGAGGGTAAAGCTCTGTCAAGGCCATCATCAATCAAATACCTCGGTATCCTTTTCACATCAAAGCTTAGTTGGAGTGAGCATATCTCTCAAATAGTCAAACGTGCCTCCAAGCAACTGAAATTTCTCATCAGACATTATTTCTATGCATCCGAAAGTTTAAATCAATTTTGTATTTCTCTACTGTGCGCTCAATCCTGGAATACTCCACAACACTTGGGAGCCTTATCAACAATGTCATATTGAATCAATTGAAGCCGTTCAACGAAGAGCTGTGAGATTTGAAACAGGAAATTTCACCTTCCAATCTAGTGTACACTGCTTTGGGAGGAGCTTGGTTGGACACCCTTGAAGTGAGAAGGCAGCTGCATGGCATCACAGCTTTCAGGAAATGTATCCTCGGTGAGGGGGGTGGGGGGATTGCACCTCATCTCTCTCCCCAAACAACAATTCAACAAGGGCAGGGACCTGCGTTTCCTTCACCCCTCCTGTTTTATATATGTAAAAACGTGGATAGGTTTTCCTTCATAAACCGATACCTTTTCTTGTGGAACAAGCTCTTTATCTCCTCTGAAATGGTCCATTTACCTGAGGCAAAATTTCGGTCAATCATTAAGCCTAAACTGATTAAGCCTAAACTCTGAAGCAATGGACGACCTGGCCGGGGTTCGGTTCATATACACTATTCAGGTTGTGCTCCTACCTAGCAAAAACCCCACATTCAGTGGTGGAGCTGATGGAAATGGGCTGGAAGGATCTACTTACCGCTTCGGCGCGAGAACTTCTGGCTCATTTCCTGATGCTCTACCAGCTGATGCCTGCCGGGCTGCATCCCCATGCATTGATATGTCCTATATCTACCCTCCTCACCCCTCCTTCCTTTACCTACCATTTCCTTTTTTTTTTTTTTTTTTTTTTTTTTTTTTTTTTTTTTCTTTTTGGGCTCAAATTTTATTTAGCAACAGCCCATATTTTTTTCATTTCATTCAATGAATGCCAGTAGGAAAAAATTTTAATCACACATGGAGAAAAAAAAATTAGGTACAAAACATGTTGGTATCATCCAGCATCCTCATATTTCCCAGCAATGACCAAACATACATGCACAGATTTCCGAGGAAGAAAAGAAGACCACCCACCTTGTAATGAATGCCACTCCCATTCCATCCAGTGATCAGAATGTGATACGTAATCGATTCTCAATTGAAGATCAGTTGTGATAATATGGATGATGCAAAATTTACGGCATTCTCGTCGTTGGTGACACGCGTTTAAGTGTGACTATACACTGGGCGCATAACTACGCATGCGGTATCTGGCTAAATGCAGGTGACGAGACGGCGCTCCACGACGTACCTACCTGCTCTCGGAGATTGGCCGACCATCCCTGGCTTCTTCGCCAGCAGAGGCCACATACCCACGGACCTGTCTCCGTTCATGGTTACACCTGCTGCGCAAAATATGAATACCTGCTGCACACATGTTTTGAAGATGTCTTCAGCCAAGAGACAACAGGTAAACAGGTTGAGAGGGTGGACGACATCAAGTGGTGATTAAAAAGAATAAAGTTTTACCCTTGTGCAACAACTCTTACCTTTGTTCGCATCATCTTTTTTGAGGTTAGAGCGCTGGGGCCACAAAGAATGCGCATGACAGAATCAACCGACAATGCGTTTAGGTTTTTGTAAAGGATACCTATTGACCAGTCAGTAAATGCAGGTGATTTTCCTTTGCGAGATATGGGCTCGTGTTCATGCAGATATCCACTCCAATGACCCAATGGCTCTTTCAAGGGTCACAGTCGAACTTGTGGATCGCTGGCGTTGGTTCATTTTACCATTCATTGTTAGCTCAGAAGAAGCAGCGATTCATCGGTTCTGGCTATAGGTATACATTCCATCTTCATCGTTATTCATTGAAAAGAACGCATAGATGAGTAGGAACCTGTGGTTATCAACACCTGACCGTAATGAAAATGCTAGTTGTGGATTCCGTATTTGCGAGGGGTTTTCCGAAGACCTCACCACACACAAGGACTTGGAAGTATCTCGGAGATAAAGTTAGAAAGCCACACAAAGAGATTTTCTGGGATCTTTAGCTTGGCAAGTTTTGAATGAGGATTGATATGGACACTTTATCAAAAGCTTTAACAAGATCTATGAAAATGGCATCAACTGTTTAGACCCACCAAGTGCAGCTGATAAGTCGTGTACAAAACCAGTTGCTGGGATCAGGGATGGGTACGTATTATAACGTCACGTATAATACGGTAAATTTTACCGTATTATACGTCGTATAATACGTACGTATAAAACCCACGTATAATACGTCTTGCCGAACTTCAGCACATGCACATGTTTTTGGGGTGCAACTAGGCAGGCAAATTGATTAGGCATATTGCCTGAGCCGTGAGATGTGTATTTCTTGTGATAAATCAAATGAACGGGCCAGATAAAGTCGTGTTAACATTATGGATGTGTATTATATAAGTACCTATCCCAGGTGATGGATGGTAAGTTGATTCTGAGCGTGTATGGACTTGGATGCGGCGAGTATGAGAGATAAGGACTAACCATCCTTGAAAGGATCTCCAGGATGGTTTGGTCCTTATCTCTCGCAAGTTGATTCATTCAAATAGGTAGTGTGAGATACCATGGGACTGGGAAAATTTCTTTTCATTGACTGGATGTTTTCACATTTCTTTTTTCTGGAATGGGCTTCATTTTTCCTGACTTTTTTCCTGGCATCAACTCATGTTAATTCTGATCACTAGAAATTGAGGTAGATAGGGTTGTGGTTCTTCACGTGATGGTTATTGTCTGTCTGGATTCAAAATGGCAATAAAGGAGGACGGCCATTGCATGATTGATGAATGGGATGGTCAGGCCCTCATAACAACGGTTGTTGTAGTGATCAGCCCGACTGTTCCAACATGCTGGGAATGATTTGGCTGTGTCAAATTAGTATCAAATGGCTCATATTGGGCCAAATATCGGCACAGTACATTGGATGGATGGGGATGGGATGAGTCATGGTTCACCCATGACATAAGTTACCTAATACTTCTTAGCTTATTTTCGCAGCTAAACTACATCTGTGTTTATTTTTCCATCCAGTTCCACACACCTACCCTGGCTGTGTATCCATTCAAGAAGCCCCCACCTGTAGAATTCAACTTCGTTGCTGGTAAAATTTTCGGGCAGCCCTGTTTGTGTTTGGCATGCTTCATACACTCATAATGGACTCCTTTGATTTGCTCCTTCAGTTTACTAATGGTTTCAACTTTAAGGGGGTGACAACAGGTAAAACTTGTCTTTTTGGGGGGATATTTTTTCCAAATTGACTTCTCTGGGTAGTTTTGACTTTCAGCCTTAAAAAGAATCCGGTCAAGCCCGAGCGCCGTGCATTTACGTCGCAAAAAAAAACAAACTGCGTACGAGCGACGTAGATAAACGTCACCGGCATGATGTGATTGTACGGACGACGTAAATAAACGTCGGCATGGGTATTCCATTTTCAAGGGATTTGAATTTAATTACGAAATATCAGCACCACTCAAAAATATTTCACAGCCGGAAAGAGAAAAATCAGCGATTTAGCAGACGTTTATTCGCCCAAAATCGGTCCAACCAACCGTTTTCAATCAGCGCACTTTTCAAATTTCCGCTTTTTTTCTCTCAAGTTCCTGTTTTAGGCGCCTTTTTACTACGCGATCGCGCGACATCTGCCGCCCGCCGAAATTTGAATTTTCGGGCAGTTGAAAGACGCGCGAATCAGCCGACGCTTGTTTCACGTGAATTGTTGCATTCGTTCAGAAATGGCGTTGCATTGAAATTTCCTGTTTTTTCCAGTTTTTGCTCAATTTTGATGCGGTTTGAAGCGTTTTGTGGGTATCTTGGCCGTTTTTTTTGTGCGGGGGTGTTTTTTTTTGTTGAAAACATTAAATTATAGGCGATTTTAATGACACAGAGCAGAAATCTGACTTGAGTGGGCGGGAAATGCATGCATTTCCGATTTTTCCGTTTTTCGAAAATCCTTGCAGATATTGTTAATTCCGTCAGGGGCGACATTCCGTGTTTCCGAAACGCGCGGAAAAACATGTTAAAACCAGAATTCGCAATTTCGGGCTTGACCGGTTAACAATTTTCAAAGTGTACCGTTTTTAAGATTTTATGTTTCTCCGAAGGTCTTCCAGCTTTCCGCAGCATTAATTCCGCAAAATCTGTGAGAGTAAAATAACTTCAAAAATGCCTAAAACTGTTTTTTCAAAATTTTATGCATTGCATAAAATTCTTTCTTTCTTTCTGCATAAAATAAAGTTATTTAACATCAGAGGAAAAAGACAAATACATATTTGCCTAAAGGTGACAGTTTTCAATCTCTTGAAAAAGTATGTCTTCGGGAACCGAATATCTCAAAAACTAATTTTTGTATCCCATCGCGAATAATCGGTAAGTCTATCTCAGCAGTTTTGAACTATTGGGGTGAAAATTTGACCACCTACCCAAGTTTTTTTTTTTGTTTCGTGAAATTTTTACCACCTAAGGTCTTTACCGCTAAAAATCATCCATAGGTAAATGTGGAAGCATAAAGTACTAACATAATTTTGAAGGTGTTTAATTACAACGATGGACATTGTCCATCCCAATTTTCAGTGGTCTAATCTAAATACAAAAAAAATACAAAAAGTGTTGTCGCCCCTCAAGGAGCAAACCAAACTTTCAGGCTTGCACCACCCCTGGCCCTGAATGTATGAATCGAAGCAGCTAAGTTGGTGACCATTTATTTAGTTAGGTATCCTGACCCTGATTCATTCGCAACACGAGGAAAATATAGAAGGCCCACTGACCTCTGTGTTCAGTGAAACTCCATCAACTGCAGAAGATGAAATTATATATTGTTGCCGAACACTAGTTCTGAAAAATTTTAGGCTCCCAACAAGGAGGTACCTGCAACAATAATTGATATTCATTTTTCACACATTCAATTTAATTAAAATATTCAAAAGGAAATATTTTTCTTTCGATTCGGACCCAACTAATATTATGCAGGAATTTGTTGCTGGAAACTGCTCTTTTTTGATCTTGTGTGTAAAGTGAGACAACGCCATGACCACAAAATGATGCCATTCCAATGGCAAAAAGGAGTTGTGACTGCTCATCACAGTTCTTTTGCATGGAAATGGCTACGGCAATAGTCGCAGGTCCGCCTAATTTGTCAACATTTTTGGTAGGTATCTATCCAGCTACCTACATATTGTATGCTTTTTGTAATAAGACTTCTTTTAATATGACTTATTTTGCTTTTGCTCTTTTCTCATTTCGTTTAGGTCTGCTTGCTCACTTGCATTGAAATGTGCTCAAAATTACGAGAAAAACTACGTGCCACATGTCTTTTTTGGTTTTATACGTTTTATACGCGTATTATACGTCAGTATTATACGTCACGTATAATACGTGGCCAATTTCCAATTTACCCATCCCTGGCTGGGATTCGCATGAATACTTGGAACGGAAGCCATGCTGCCCAGGAAAGAAGAATTTCTGTCCTTCAAGCAGTCTGTATAGGTAACCTGCAACAATCTTTTCCATGAGCTTTGCAGAGGAACTGATCAAGCTAATCGGTCTGAAGGAAGTAATAGACAGTGCCAGTCCACCCTTGGGGAGAGGTTTCACGATGCTCATCTTCCAGTCAAGGGGAACAGTGTTGTGGACCAAGGATAACGAGAAAAGCACAAAGAGGTATTTTTGAAAAACATCACAATGGTTCTTAAGAAAAGTCATAGGGATTTTTTTTTTTTTTATTTATATGTTTTTTTTATTATTTAAAAAAAAAAAAAAAAAAAAAAAACTGGGGACAGAGTCCCCCCGCCGATGATTTCGAAGGACAAAGAGTCCGGAGTCAGGAGGTAAAATCCAACGCCAATGGACCGATGCAAATGAGCAACAGTTCAGTGCACCAGGCACCACGTCAAGACGTTATAAAATGGACATTGCTCAAAAGAGGACAGCGCATCGGTTTCCAAATAAGGTGGAGGAATGGAATGAAGTCTGGCGATGCAGACAAATTGCCAATGGGCAATTATTTGTTAGTGGCAATGTTCATTTTTCATACAATGTCAAAAAGAAAATAAAAGTAAAAAAGCACAGGTCATACCTTGCATAAATGGTCAGATGCAGATGTCATCAAGAGTCCAGAGTGAAAGAGGTGAGCAGTTCAAATTGGTGCAGGTTGCAGATATCAATTGAATTGTGGCCAGTTTAGTTTTATTTCAGTCGAGAAATGATAAGGCCACACGGTTCAGTAAGTAGACCCAATGCAGAAATTAGCATGCCAAAAAAAGGGAGAGAAAGAAATGGGGGGTAGAAATTAGTAATTTTGCCATGAAGACTGACTATCTAAACATCTAGTTTTGAAGAAATGACATCAGTGAATTGCTTTTCAGGTGACTGCAAGATTTCAGCTGGCAATGCAAGTTTGTTCCACAGAAAAAGGTTACGATTAAAAAAGGAATACCTGTCTACATTTTTGAAGAGTAAAGTTGGCACAAAGGAAATTGCCTTGCTAGCTCTTGTATTATGGTCATTCCGAGTGAAGATCCAGGGCCCATCCCCCCAGCCACCTTTGTTGACAATGCAATTCCTGAATGCAGACAGCCCATGTAGTAACAGTCTTTTGTTGAGGGAATCCCAGCCCAAATCAGGATGGAGTCAATAGTGCAGAAAGTAGAGTTCTTAGAGGATTTCAGTGCTTTGAGAATAGAGTCCAACGAAATTATATCAGCATCACGCAAAAAGCATCCAGGTTGGGCCACGCTGGGTGTACTGGGGCCTAAGTAGCTCTTAAGTGCAACTGCAAATAATGTGCTGGGCTTGGCATCGATTCGTCCAACTTCACCTTGCGTGCCGGTGGGTAAAAGTAGCGAAGGTGATTTTTTGGTGGAGGTCTTGCTGGAATGGAATCTCCAAAATTGTTTTGAAGAGATGGTGTCATTGATTGCGAGTTTTTGGACAAAGTTTGCTTCCACTCTATGAAGATGGGTTTGGTATTCTTTTAGGGCAGCAGCATATCGAGGAAAACGTTTTTGGTTTTGAGGCACAAGAAGAGAAGAGGTTCAACAGACTTTGGTACTTTTTCAGCAACTTGGGCGAGAACCAGGATGGGAAGGACAAATTTCCCACATATCATCGGAATGTGGATGGGGCCTAGTCATATATCATTCAATACAGGCACACAACAGGCATACACACGCGACCCAAACAAGACCTCCCCTACCATCAGCATCAAGCCTGCAGCATTAACCAGCACACACGCACCCCACAACATATCCATTCGCAATCTCAAATGAAAATATGCAAAAAAGCGAATAAAAGTTAGACATAGGTAGGTGAGAGAAAAGGAAGAAGGTAGGGAAATGACGAAATGAAGAAACAAAGCCAACAACATGAGATAGAAGAAAAAGAAGTAGAAGATAACACAGTTTGACCCACATAGGTTCCTAGGTAGTCTTTCCGGAGCACTACATCGGGGGAATGGGTTCGCCTTGCGTCAGTCGCGCGGTGATAGCGCTGTCCGACAACTGCCGGTTAACTAGCGCAGGGAGTCACGGAAGCACCAGCGGCACTCGCCAGCAGTACGCACACTCCCTCTTCCCAGCTGCGTGAAAAAGGTTTGCACTGACCACGCAGAGGGGGGCCACCAACATGGGCCGCCGACTCCGGGCAGGTTCCCGGCTTAGGTCTGGGCATGAGTCACTGACCCGTTCCCTGACCTCATCTTTATCAACCCCTCGTAATGCACCGGATCGAATCTAATCCCAGGTCTAATTTGGGCCCCTAGGAGATAAGAGTAGTTTTCACTACGAATGCCAGAGAAAATAACAGATGAGGAACTTCAGGAAAAGGGTTGAGTCAGAAATGAATCCACCGAATTCTGGGATAGACGATTCCAGTCTACAATGGTTCTGGGAATGAAAGAATACTTAAAAATGTTCTTAGAAGGTTGATAAACGCGGATCTTGGAAGTATGGTCATGGCGACCAAAGTAATC
>JASGXE010016849.1:0-11181 GCA_030068105.1 Sinentomon sp. SZTP_YWyxl
CTTATCGTTGCACTGTTCAAGGAATCGGCTGGGAAGTCTGCGACGAGGTGAGCTTATTTCCATGATAGGCACCTAATCATCGAAACAACCTTAGCTTCGTGTTATGTTAGATAGGTGTTATGTCTTGGATTCCAACGTGATCTGCACAATCTCCCAACAACAAAATCCCAGCAACAAAAACGAAACAATGTTGTGAGATAAAAATATAGCGACGCGCAAAAAATGTCGAACAAAAGTGTCCTTGAAGACTTGGGTCCTCCTGGGCAGCATGAGCACCTGCAACGGAGGATATGTATTGATATGATATGACATTGATATGATATCGTATTGATATGATATGATATTGGCAATGTTCTCTGGACATGCAGGCTGACAAGTAAACAATTTAGGTGCGTATATACCTAAAATAAACATATTTACTTTTACCTAAAGCTTTCCATGAATCTGTTCGGACCACTTTCGGAAGTCATTTTTCTGTTCAGTGTGCCTATCTTTGAGAATCTGTCTTAGAATAATATGGTTTTTATGCGGCGACCCATTCTCATCACATCTGAGTTTTCCCTAAACAACCAGAATGTGGGCTTTTTTGGATTTTGGAGAGGGGCACTGCCCCTCTCCAAAATCGTGGAAGTGGAGGCTCGAAGGACATTTTGTCACCAAACTTGTTATGAAAATTTCTCCAACGATGAAGTCTCACCTTCCCCATGAATACCCCAAAGGGGCCCATTTTGGGGACTTTTGCATGGAAATGGGGGCCCGGAGCAAATTTTTAAATGATTAAATTCGATTTGGTTTGCCATTACGAACATCTCCACGAATTTTGGCGCAATGGTTTTGGGACACCCTGTATTGGTATGGGGCTGACATATGAAAGGAATGCGTTTTCAGTCGAAATCGGCAAGCATTTGGAATTCCCTTCCGCTGTGCGGAAAAGTGAAAAGTCACAAAATCTTTCCAATCAATCTTGGAAGAAACACAACGGCGCGGAATCGATAAATCTTCGTCCTGACTGATTTATCCACGATTGATTTATTCAGTTGGAACCATGCACTCCGGAGTCTGTCATGGCAGGCTGAAATCGAACTGCAAAACGCGAAAAAATAAACCCTGAAAATGTCGCCTCTTTGAATAGATTTTTTTAACTGTTGCGAGACTGATATAAGTGGGTAAAAAGGACTGTGGCTATGCATTATTTTCAGCGCATTTCCATGAAATTAGTGTGATAATACGTTTTTTTCATTCGAATTTGGTCGCCCACTTCTTGTGGCTTTGCAGGACGTTTGAAGTTTTTTTTATTTGGAAATTAGATTTGACGATTTCTTTGCAAAAAGCCAATAGGATCATTTCCACGAGTGTTGTCGATGCAATTCTGGCCTCTCGTGAGTTCCATTAGGGATATGGCTTTTCAGACATTCGATAATTTAATTCTCAAGAATTCACCCACCTCCTCTGAGGCAACATGTAATTGATGTCGATTCATTCCATCGGCTTTTAGCCCTTTCATGCCACAGGATTTTTTCGAGAGGTATTATTGACCTTTGGAAATTGACGAGCAGGAGGTTGAGCCCATTAACGCGCCATTTCCATTTCATCGAATTATTGGTCCCAGCATGATGAGGAATTTAGCTGCTTTGAATGACGACCATCAACTGTTGGGATCTAAAAATTTGATGCAAAAAATACAAGATTGTATCTTTCTCTGGCGAAACAACAATAATTGTGACTAAAATGTGACAACAACTTTGATCTTTGCAGAGCTGTTGAATTAGGATGAGGATTGGTTGGACGAAGAAACGCAAAATCGCAAATTTTACAGGACGCTGCGCGAAATCTGATTCACGCTCTATTCATCATAGCGATCAAGTGAAATCTGGCATGGAGATGTCCCTCTGTTCGTGCGTACAGACACCACAGTTGAGTGAATAATAGAGTGGAGATTGGGAGAATTGGTAATTCACCCAGTTAAATAGTGATTAAATATTGTAATTTTGGCGGGTGAACAAGTGTAGGTATTTAAAATAGCTTCTATTGAAAACAGTTAATTCTTGTTTTGTGCCACGAAAACATGAATTATTGGTTTGACAGATTTTTGTGAAAAAGAAGAACGGCAAACAGAATTGGACATCCAATGAAAGCCTTGGGTGACATTCATTTTGACCAGAACCAATGCCATCTCCTTGCACCCTGTCTGCGAAATTTAAACTGGGTTGCCCTTTCTACCTACCATTCAGCCTTGCCTCAAAGTTTCCTGCCCAAACATAAAATCGAAAATGGAGAAAGCCCTACGCCCCACTTGTACTGAGACGTTCAACTCCCAATCCACTAATGCGCAATAAAAATGCAAATATGTTCTTTCAAAGAATCCGTACAGGAGGCATGCTGCAGTGCTGAAGAAAAAAGAAACACTAATAAAATTATGAAAGCAGACTTAATTTTTCTATAGATAAAATAAAAAATCCTTTTGCGTCGAATTCTTTGCGCGATTTTTACGCATCAACGGCCTGAATAATTAACTATCGCATCCGAAGCATTGTTATTATGGCCCAATTGCATGAAGCTGGATGCGGTAATTTGACTTTGATAGGCCAAAATATCTCATTCCTGAATAGACGATAATATTGTGATGTGAAAATTTCCCTCGACTATACACCCTTTAATTTGAAATTCTTTTTGAATTTGTATTCCTTTCTAACGTGACAAGCTGACAACGAGAATTTCCTTCCAGCCGTCAGATTGGAGCCAGAATACAATCGCACACCCTATCATGACAGGAGAAAAATCTGAACCAGAAATTCAATACAACACAATACAACACTTTCTCTCTCGAGAATAGATAGGCATGTGCTTTCTTTCATTCCACGTCATGCAGTGATGGCATTTTATTAAATTTTTTCGTTTTTTTTTTGTTTTCTTTTCTGTCTTTCGGTTTTGGTTGGGAAACAAAATAAATAACCCAAGTCGAGTCTGCATACGCAGATTTGGATTTAACTGATCAATATTGGAATTCCTCTCATCTCTGCAATAATTGGGTCGTTCCTTTCCTCTTGACATTTTCTTTAGATATTGATATTTCCAGTAATGAGTTACCGTGAGGGAGTTCAACCAATCCAAAATCACCACAGGAAATTAAAAGCTTAAGCATCAGCATCGTGCAGAAATCAATATTTTAAGGCGCATGATAGAAAAGCACAAAAAACGAAACGAAAATGAATAAAATTCGCAAATCAAAATTGCAATTTTCGAAATTTCACAAAATAACCAGGTTCCACGAAAATATAAAAGTTCTCTTTTTGGTTCCAGCTATTGCGACTATGCACTTCGACACCTTATCAATCTGTTCTAGACGTTCTGGTCCTGAAGGCGACGTGCGAATCAAAAAAACACGAGTTGGCTAATGCTAAAACCAATCAATTTCCAACTGTGGCTTCTTTTGCACAACCTGGGAACAAAATATAGAAAAACGGCTAAATTCCATGGCAACGATAGAAATTTTACAAAAAGGGAGTCACGAAAAGTTGAAATAAAAATCACATTTCAACAAAGATGAGAAAATAGGAACTATAATGTTTGTAGTTCAAAACCTATGTTGCCATATGATTCTTGTATTTCAAATCGGAAGCAAAACTTAAGTGAGAAAACACGTGCAAGTTGCAATTGGACCGACATAATTCTTGAAATTGAAAGTGTGGAGCTGTACCCGACAGTACACTCTAAACACGAAGTTCAGCTTGGAACATCATATTTTAACACGGGCTTAGATGGGAGGTGTTCTTTTAGGAACACTTATAGTGTTCCAAAAACAAAGCGTGTGTTCCTAAAAGAACACCTCCCATCTAAGCCCGTGTTAAAATATGATGTTCCAAGCTGAACTTCATGTTTAGAGTGTAGGGTTTCTCAGTAAACCCGTTTTTGAAATAGCATGCGCATGTAAAGCCTTTTGCTACTCCTCATTCCACTTGAAGATATAAGCTAACAATGCTCTCAACTGTGCTTAAAGTGAAATAGTGAAATGAGAATTTGAAACTCGGTCGAAAACTGCAGACTCAGCATAGAAATTAAAGTTTTTCGGTGTATTTGAATGGAAGAGGGGGCCGCATTTTCAGTTTATATCTTCAAACGGAACAAGATGTAGGTACGTATATGTATAGTCGCGGTATACACGTTTCCAGATTTTACACCGGAAAAAACCGTGCCAGGTTGTCGTCGCCATCCAGTGCAAGTGTCAATATTTTCCCCCTTGAAAAAAAAACGCCATTTACATGCTGAGCCAAATGGCGATGTAGGCCTACCAAACTTTTTATTGTAACAGACAACCAAGTGCCGTAAATGAAATGGCTACAGGAAAGCACAAACATTTTCGTATGCACAATGCAGGGAAAGGAAACATATAGGTACCTACATAAACGTCAAATGGGGGAGAAAATTTCAGAATAAAACGCAGCATCGAGCGAGCTAACTGCTTAAAAAATAATTTTCTCATAATTAAATAATTACATAGGTATACCAACGAAAGATCGTGGATGGGTTGTGACGCCAAGGGACTTGACGTGGCCCAGTCCCAGTCCCACGTGTGTTATAAGCGGAAATAGCATAACCATTTTCTGCGTTGCTCGATTGAAACTGTAGAGGCACAATGAGCACCTTCTTTTTGGATTCTTGTTATTTGTCCTTGTTGTCGCAAACCGTCGTTGCACAAACACCACGTTTTGAAGAAGAATTAAGGAGTAAAAATGCGGTTTCTTGCGAATGACAATCCGATTTGATGTGCACACAAACATTTTGATGTTCAATGGCTCAGAAAACGAAAATCAGACATTATTTTTGCTGCATCGCTTTTTCCAAAACCACCTCAGTAGTCACCTATAATGAAATTTAAATATGCGAATATGCGAAGATCACCAAACAGTTTGTCCCAGAGAACACTCCGGATAACACTCTGAAAACACTCAAATCTGCGGAATCTGAGGTTCTGCGATTGAAGATTGTTTTACGAGAATGCATAAGTCGGTGCCTTTTAGCCGCTTAAACAGATGTTACAAAAAGACTGTTGAAAGAAATGTGAATTGGTCACTTTTTCAGTGGGTTTCGTCGAGCAAAAGTTTGATTTCGCAGATGCTTCGAGCAAAAGTTTCTTTTCGCAGATACTAAGCTGCAAAGCTGAAAGTTTCGTTGTCATCTCCGTAATGGGAAAATCGTGCTCCTTTAAAAAATGAAGAGAACCGCACGTTTTGTTTTCTGCTTTGAGATATTATTGTTTATAGTTTCCTGTGTCCTGATTTTAGCACGTCAAATGGCCAAACTGCCGTATAATTTCGCATACCAATTATATTTCTCAGTTTTTTTGGGTAAACCACAGTGATTCCCCAATCACTGTTCAAATGGACTCTTTTGTTGTTTTCGAGAAACAGGCATCCAATTTGGATTTGATTCTAGTGCCTCTCTCTCCGAGCAGTTCTCTTAACAACAAGCGTTTCTAATTGGTTTCTGGCGTGCTCTTTGCTCGACAACATTTGCACGGCAACAGGATGTTCTTGTTGGGCATCATTCCTTCAGAAGCATTCTCAACGCACGTCAGGTGTTGGGTGTGTGCTTTATGGAATTGCAATGGTCCTCCTTCTTTTTGAGCTCTTTACGCAGGAATACCGAAATTATTTTTGTGGATAGCTACACTTCTTGGCAGTTTTCTTGCAGAAATTCATGATCAATGTTAATTTTCCTTTCAGAGTTTGTGATGAAACTCTCCCTTTCGATCATCCTTTAAACACTAACCCATAAATGGGACAATCACTCCCAAAATAAAGGAAGCTAGTCTGCACGTCAGGATTAGGTATTTGGCATATCTTCAATGGACGTTGATTTGGACCATTCTCAGTTTAGGCTTTAAGACCACTGCTCCGCTCCGTCTTCGCTTTCTTGATTACCCTCTCCCCATCCACTACTCGTAGGGGAACACCGGGCAAAATGGCACACTTAGGGGTTCAGTGACAAATTCTCTCAGCTGTACAGTAGTTATGTGGGCTTTGACTATCACAATACATTCAGTGGTCTTTAAACTACATGTAAGATGCAAAAAATATCATTTTCTTGGAAAAAATGACCTGTCACGTCGATTTTTGTTGACTAGGTCAAAATGAATCATTTTGCCCTATGCTAAGGGCAAAATGAGTCAAACTGACTCATTTTGCCCGATTTTTAAACCGAGCCATCAAAACATAAGAAAACAAAATTATTGGGTAAAGAAGCAAAATCAAATGTTTGTCGCACAACAAAACGCAATGGTTTCTTCAAGTTGCTTGATGTTCGGAATGAATAAATGAAAAAAGAAAGCGTTAAATAAGATCAAAAAGCTCAAATTTATGATTTTTTTGGCCAGAGTTAAATTCCATCAGTCTTTCAGGCCATCAAAGCGGCAACAAACGATACGAACGAAATGCAGCAGGCTAATGCTCTGATGATCATCCAGAATATACCAAAAGGCCTAAAACATGAGGCCATTGGCACAAGACAACAAGTTCTGGCGGATGTCCCACGAGAGTTTTCAAGAAAATGATGCCAATATTTAGGCACAAAGGCTACGCTTAGGCCACACAAAAGTCGCAGACAGGGACTCTGTCGTTTGAATAACCGGCACATGCATCGTGAGCCCAGCGGTAACAGATGCTACAACGGCTCCAGTCATCGCCTTGCAACGATTGCAAGAACTTCTCGCCACAAAACTGGCATTCAGGATTGCGTTCATTTGATCCATCCACCACAGCCGGCTGAGCTTTTGCCTTTCCAATTCCAGGAACAAAACGAGAGCCCGCAATGTTGATGATTCTTGATTTTGTTGTCATTGACACCGGCTTCTTCGGTGGGTTTGCTGTTTTCGCTTGTTCCAAACCGGATTTGTATGGACTGCTAGTCAGAATTGCAGTCTTCCCACACCTGGATTTGGTGTTTCTTGTTGACTGTGGCCGTTGCCCCAACTTCGGAAAAGGCATGATGTCCGAAGGTGTCAGCCGCCGATTCGGTGTTGCATCAACATCTTTGCTGCAGCCAGCGACAGCCTGTTGATCTGTTCCTCCTGCAGCGGATGAACAGCTAATTGTCGAACCAACTTCCACATCTGGAGGATCATCAATCGCCATCCCAACAACTTCAGTGTCGTCCACCACGGGCAGGGCCTGATCGGCCACTCCAGCAGTGGCCTGCTGGGTGGGCATTTCGATTTCAGTGGTCTCCGCTGGGGCGTAATCAGAATCGCTGAAGACTTCAGGATCAAGTGGCACTATGCCGCATTTGGCAAAACCATTGACAGCGTTTTGCATTGTTGCTGCCCTCTCATATGCTTTACCGAAGAGCTTGCTTATCTGAAATTGCGTGACCACACGTCCTCCGTTATTCCGGAGCCACTTTTCGATCTCCTTGCTGTATGCTGTGCTCAAGGGTGCCATGAAGGACACATCGAGGGGCTGCATCCGGTGACTGCAATGAGGGGGCAGACAAATGATCGTCACACCGTTTGCTCGAGCCAGTTCGATGACCGCAAGGTTCTTTGTATGCGTCATGTGCCCGTCTAAGATTAGAAGGACCGGATCCTCTTTGGTGGGCTTGACATGCTGGATGAAATGCTCAAACCACCGTGTGAATATCTCAAGCTGCATCCACCCTGACGGATGACATTCAAATATCGTGCCATAGGGTGCTCCATCTTTTAATTCTGGCTTCATGCGGACTCGAGGAAAAATCAGAAGAGGAGGTACGTAATGGCCTGCGGCTGACATGCAGATAACTGCTGTTGATAGCAATCCACGCTCGGCAGATGTCAAACTACCAACTTGTGAACGTCCTTTCTGGGCGAAAACCCGGGAAGGGTTCGTTTGAACGGTTGTTATCCCGGTCTCGTCGACGTTGTAGATGCGTGTGGGCGGGATAGGATTTTTGTCATGGACGTCGTGAAGTAGGGCAAAGAACTGGCCTGCATTCACTCGATTGAAAGCACGAGCACGTGCTGCTGACGTCTTCTCTGGTTTCCGAAGGGCCAGTTCTGGATGGCGCTTTCTGAAATAAAAATTAAAACAAAAAAACGTTGTTGGCTTGCAGAGCCAAGAATTTTTCAGTTTTCAGAACATTGGCCCGCTGCATTTCCGATTAACTTGTTATTTATTATTGCCGAGCGAGTGACCGCAAATTGAGTAATTTGTTTCAGCAGGCACCGCTCTGTTGAATTGCTGACAAGGAAGGCTGCGCCGTTTCATCAGACTTGGGTGTTTCAAGAAGGAGGGACCTGGATGTTCCTTTGGTTGTTTCTGGTGAAGAAAAGTGTTTCTTCAGGTAAGAAGCAGGCGATGTGCGGAGATTCCTGGAACAGGTGGACCTCAGAACCTGCAATAACCAATAAAACTAAAAAAGATCACTTGAGGCAAGATAAAAACTTACCGGAAGCCGTGAAGCCAACTAAGCCCAGCTAAGCCGGTGTTTTTATCGAAGGGGTGCTTCATGCCGTTGCGTTCAGCGAGCTGGAATGCAGTGTACCTCACATCGAATGTAGTGAGGCCGTAGAATCTCTTCTCCATGGACAGAATATGGTCGACAAGTTCCTGTTCTTGGACCTGGCTGAAAACTGCGTCACAGCTTCCAAGAACTTTAGCAGTTTCCGATGCCTTTTTGTTTTTGCCAAGGACTCGGCGCCGCAAAGTTGCTTTTGGAACATTGAATTGTCGCGAAGCCTTGAGATAACCACACTCTTTGTTTCGTACAGCATCAATTGCTCCGGCCATGCTGTTTTCATCCCATTGCTGACGATTCGTCTTCTTCTTATAGTTATACACCATTGTATTTTTAACAAAAGTCAGCGGGCAGACAAGTTCAACTCTTCAAGAAAATCAATTTCAGAAATTTCGAGGCTTTTTATAGCACCAGAAAACCTTTAATTAGGGAAAGAAAACAAAAGTTGTATGCAAAATGTCGAAAGAGCCACAAGATAATCGTACAAACGAACAGATCACCCTATTACACCGCTGTAATGGAAAGAAAAGGGCAAAATGGCTCACCGGTGACTCATTTTGCCCGAAACGCGCCATTTTTGGAAAAATTCCTGTGTTCAAAAACTGACATGAGATCGGAGGCCAGAAATTTGCGCAATGACACTCGGAAACACACCGAACAATGGCACAACTCCCTTTTTACGAAATATTCTGCAACGCCATCACTGCTTGCTGTTGTGTTGCTGCCAAATTTTACATCAGAACGACGAAAAACCAATTTTTCAAACACAAAATCAAGACACACGTCAGAGCACGCCGCCATGCAACTCCAAACTGCTCTCACTGGCATCCTCCATCAACTCCTAAAGGGGTATGGAGATGGCAGCACCGGTACTCGAAAAAACAGCGGTGTTTCGTTTTGCCCTCGTGTGTCATTTTGCCCGGTGTTCCCCTACACCTCTGGTGCACTCTAATCCTCACCAACAGCCCATCCCCATTCGAAATGAACCCCTCCTTGTGCCCAGCATTTCCCTGTAAAGGAAAGTGGAGTAAAACTGACCGAAACAGGCTTAAAGTGAGCTAAAATGCGGTCAAGATGAATCAAGGAGACAATTTGACCCAATTAGGGCCGAACATTTGCAGCCAGTCTTTCGCACTCTACCGTCATCATTGTCCGAATGAGATCCGAGGTGACATATTACTCTTGCTTTCCGCCAATGTTTGCGTCAAAGTTTGGTGAATTGCGAGTTTATTTTTTACTCCACACCCTCGTCCCGCAGGTGATAATACACACCTTTCTCTACGTCTAACGAAATAAAGTGTTATGCAACACACGTTACAGCCATGATGAGCATGAACGCATAGCAGTTTTGAATTGAGCAGATGTCGGGAACTTGACTGTGGCAAATGCTTTACCATTTTGGCATCATCGCTTGGCAGTCTTCAATGTTGCATGCCTCTGGAAAATTGGATGCCTCGACACCGACACAGCATTCGCTTCTTTTGACCCAAACATGTCTGATTTCTCTGCAAAACATATTACCTATCACGTGCCCCGCAGTCTGTGTTTTCAGTTGTGGACCTTCAACAACAGATTGTGGAGCTCATCGCAAACTGTTCTGCAAGAAGGGAAATTTCATGTCGCCTGTTGAATCTGCGAATTGACTCCGCCGCTACCCACATACATACGTACATGCTCTCAGAGACGAGGTGTCAACGGTCCGGTTGCGAGACAGGTGCCTTGCATCCTGTCTTGCGAACAGAGAAATGTATCAGTCGCTCGTCACAGAAAAATGTGCGATGTCAGCATGGAAATGTGCTCAAATTTATTTCACCGACAGCAAGAATTAAAAAATAGATATAATTTCTGTGACGCTGGGACGGAATTTTCTGCAGATTGTTAAAAACTGTTAAAAACATGGTGAAGTGTAATGACACATGAACGAATAGTGTGGGGACAGTGGTCTTTGGAGCAAATCGCGGTGGAGAGTAGGATAATTCGCATCGCACTAGATCAACCGAGCAGCAGCTGAATTTCGCAATTGGAACGTCCCTAAACAATTTTTACCGAGGTGTCCGCTTCAGACGAAAATGTGAAATTGCGATGTGAGGTTGGACCTGGTTTGGAATCCGTGGGTTGGAAAACTTGCTGCAGGGTTGGTCAATATCTTTTTCACTTTGCAGCACACCTTTTCAAAAACCGGCAGTTTTTCTTTCCGTTAATCGTGTGCCACAACCGAAAAGCTGCATACATGCTTTGTCGGGCAGTCCACATTCAAAATGATGGGCCAAGCCGTGGGCGGTCAGACGTGATTTTTGCTGCACGTACCAACAATGCACAGTAACAGAAAACATGATGACTCCCATGATCCAATGCAGGTGAGGTGCCTACTTGTATACACGGTCTTCATAATTGACGGGCCATAGGGATCTTTGTCGGAATTTTAAAGCACGGGGCTAGGTAATTCCCCATCTGGCATGCGCTGCAAAAAGCATTCCTTCGTGAAATGCGTTTTGCGGCGCATGAGAGATGGAGAATTACATTGCCCCGTGCTTTAAAATTATGACAAAAATCTCCTGTGGCCCGTCAATTACTGAACACTCCGTATTTTGGGAGTCATGAGAGTTTCTGTGACTACATCGTTTCGCCATGGTTCCTTTAATGAGAAAGGGATCTTCTTAAAGGGACCGTGGTTTCGCGAAGCGAACGCCC
>JASGXE010016850.1:0-12152 GCA_030068105.1 Sinentomon sp. SZTP_YWyxl
AAAGCTTAAAAATGCGCTGAATCTTTCTCCTCTCAGCTAGTAGTCCCCAGCCAAGCTTGTTAAGAATAGCAGAAACACTGCTCAATTTCCGATAATCCCCAAAAACAAAACGAGCAGCTTGGAGCTGAACACGCTCCAGTGCGATCATTAAATGAATGGATAAGTATGGGTCCCAAGCTGTGGACGCATACTCAAGAATAGGTCTTACAAGAGACAGATAAGCTTGTTCGCGGATTCTAGAGTTGCTCTTCCTGTAATTTCTTTTAACGAAGTATAGCGCTTTCCACGCCTTTTTAGTGACCATTGCAATGTGACTGGACCAATCAAGTTTCCTGGAAAGTCTCACCCCCAGATAAACAACCTCCTTGCTGGGTGTCAGCCGAAACCCATTCAAAACGTATTGTACATCTTCTTCACACGCCGCCCTCGAAAACCTTACCAAATTGCATTGGTCTGGAAATTGCATTGGAAATGGAATAAGGTCTGGTACGCACTGCTCAGGCGGAAAAATCCCCAATTCCCAATGATTGTCTTTTGCTGATCTCAGCCAGCTAACTAAGACTATGTGCCATGGAATTTTGGTAAGTGTTGATAAAACACATTTGATCATCCTCCGGTCAACTCAAAAGAATGGGTATATTCTCACCACACACATTTCCCTCAACTTAAACCATCCGAAATTGGTGCTGCGAATGGAATATCTTGGTCGGTCACGTGTTCTGGATAGAATAACCAATTGTAGATCTTACCAAGATACCCAGTCTGTTTTGGTGCAACTCGAGCAGAAAATTGCATGTGGTTTTGCGTGGCAAGTTTGTGGGAAGGAAACCGAAATTGCATGCAATTCATGATCCAGCCATATAATTTTGAACCCACTGAAATAGTACAAAAAGACGCTTGAATTGCGTGACGGGAAATAATATATCGCGGTTGTTTTCGTGTAAATTGATTCGGCGGGGTGTGGCCATGCTGTTTGTACCTGCTGAATGCAACCCGATTCCCAAAGGCGGAGTCAATGGCTAGACACGGTGGGACCGCCTTGGGTTAGAACTGCCGGGCCCAGCTTCGAAAGGATTGCATTACATGCGGTTCTTTCCCGTCCTCTCCTCGGAGTTTTCCCGCAGCGGCAGCCATTGCTGCAGTGCACGTTGGCAAAGTTCCCCGTCCCTCGAAAGTTCAGGGACCAGAATGCAAAGTGCCCTCCGAGATCATTTACAAAACGAGAACTTGTTTCGCCAAGATAATCTAATGAACGAATTATAAAATGCCGTGGTTAATTATCCCTGTACAGAGATGGCGACTTGATGTCTGGGTGTAGCAACTTTTTTAGACGTTTCAGATTTTTTCTCTCGACTTTGACATGGTACAAGACAGTGGATACTCCACGGCGTACATAGCTCAGAGTATGGTCTTTCAAGCTTTCAATATATTAATGGGCTTTGAGATGGACTGGACGTCTTTGAAGCCCGTTTAAAATCAATGCCGTCAACAGAGGAATAGGCAACTGCTAGTCCCAAATTAATCGTTGGCTGGCTTCGGTAATAGTTTGGGTGTACCTTCTCGTAAATAGCGAGTACGGTTTACAGCGTAACCACGAAAACGTGGAGGCAATAAGATGCAATATATTACAGGGTTACATGCCGTTGACAGGTGCATATAGGTAGAGCGCAGAATCTTGTCGAACCAGTTCGAGGATCCATTAGTGTTTTCTGAAACATGAAGGAGCACAAGGTATAGCCTGCGGAGGATATTAAAAAACGGCTCCAACTTCCATGGATAGAGGTACATTTCAAGTCTGGAGAATTTTAAGTTCGACATGCAAAGTTGAGTTTTTCAGCAACAACAGCAGCAATTTAAAATTCCACTTTTTTACGGACACAACAAACCAACCGGTGGGAAATGGGCAGCATGCTCTTGTACCTACGTCGGACAGCCGATTTAACATGATAGAAAATTTTCTTCGAGCATGTTCAGTTTGATGAGTTCCTTCATGCTAACCGAACAAGTAGCCGATCGGAATCGAGCAAATTGCTTGTTTTGAATTTCATGTTTTTGGGGCCACATCCAGCGAACATGGACAAGGAAATCGCGGCTCGAAGATGCAGGGACGTTGAAACTCGAGGATGTCAGGGGGAACAGAATGGACCAAATTTGACAGAAAAAAATGAAAACATATTCGTGTAAATGTACTCATAGTTGTATAAAAATTGGAACTGTTAGGAAAAAATCCATGCTGCAGCAATTAAAGATCATCTCTAATAAAAGAGCTCAAAATGCGACACCTGTTGAAAGCCTTGTTGCAATCTGAAGCTTTAATTTCCATCGCCTGCATGCGAGTAAAAAGAAAGAAAAGTTAAGTGGAAAAAACACATGCAAAGTACATTAATTCCGCCTCTGCTGTGCACAGAGCAACATTGCGTCTTTTCTCGGTAGCGTCACACTTATTCCACATATTCCACAGTCTCTGGACATAAAATTGAAAATGCAAATCTCTTCTGGCAAACCCAAATGAATGGGGTTATAATTGCATTGAAGGATCACCCCCAGTCGAGGCAAGTTAAAGGTGCAAATTCTACCCCTGTCGGCTGCCACCGAGTCCACCGCCCATGCTCAACAAATCTATGCATGCTTGTAACAAAAAACAGCCATGACGACATTTGCCATGTAAACCATCCGACTTGTCGAATGATTTCCACGACTTCAGCATGTCAGCAGAATAATTTGGGTTGTGCTGCCTGTTCAACTTCGTACAACAAAAAATTTCAGGTCACGTGGATGCTTTCAACTCGAGGTTTGTATCAGCGAAAAAAAATCCGAGTTGGCTATCTTTCCTCCATGCAGGTACACAACAAAACAGGTTTAGCTTTGTTTCGGCCAACAGGACATGATGGACGTTTTCCATCTCATCACACAAATCGAGAATTTAACTTGGTCGTGCAAACGTCAAAAGCTTTCCACGCCGGATAATTGCCCCGGCAGCATCTTGAAAACAAAAATGGCATTTGTTCTCATAATAGATTTTGTGGCACCAACAATTTTGTACACATTTGATCGGGTGAAACTCCACAAATAAAATTAATTTGAATTGAAAACATAACCATTGTCATTATCTAATATGATGTCTAGGCAAGAAATGCCATAGTCAAATATGATGTTATTACATGTAGACTATTGCCATAGTTTAATATAATGTTATTATATGTAGACTATTGGCATAGTTTAACATGATGTCTAGTCCAGTATTCAATCGTCTAGTAAGATGTTATTACATGTAGACTATTGTCAGAGTTTAATATAATGTCTAGTGTATTTAATATGATATCTATTGGCATAGTTTAATATGATGTCTAGTCTTGTGTGATGTTATTACATGTAAACTATTGCCATAGTTTAATATGATGTCTAGTCTAGTATGCCATAGTTTAATATGATGTTATTACATGTAGACTATTGGCATAGTTTAATATGATGTCTAGTCTAGTATTCCATATGTTATTACATGTGCATAATTGCCATGCCATAGTCTAGTATGATGTTATTACATGTGGACAATTTCCATAGTTCAATATGATATCTATAGTCTGGTATGCCATAGTCTAGTATGATGTATTTTCATGTAGACAATATGATGTCTGGTCAAGTATGCCAAAGTCTAGTATCATGTTATTATATGTAGACTATTGCCATAGTTTAATATGATGTCTAGTCTAGTCTGCCAAAGTTTAGTGTGATGTCATTACATGTAGACTATTGCCGTAGTTTAACATGATACGATGTATAGTCTAGTATGGCACAGTCTAGAATGATGTTATAACATGTAGACTATTGCCATAGTTCAATATGAGTTCCAGTCTAGTAAGCCATTGCCTAGTATGATGTTATTAGACTATTGCCATAATTTAATATGAAGTCCGATCTAGTCTGCCATAGTTTAGTGTGATGTTATTACATGTAGACTATTGCCAGAGTTTAATATGATGTCTAATCTTGTGTGTTTAATATGATGCCTATTGGCATAGTTTAATATGATGTCTAGTTTAGTATGCCATAGTTTAATATGATCTTATTACATGTATACCATTGGCATAGTTTAATATGATGTCTAGTGTAGTATTCCACAGTCTAGTATGATGTTATTACATTATGTGGACAATTGCCATAGTTTAATATGATATCTAGTCTAGTATGCTATAGCCTTTATTACATGTAGACTATTGCTATAGTTTAATATGAAGCCTAGTCTAGTATGCCAAAGTCGAGTATGATGTTAATATATGGTACAAACAGTAATGTCATATGTGTCAATTTATAAAAGTTAACTTTTTATCACAGAAATTAGTGCCAAAAATGTTTGTGTAAAAATGTCACTTTTTGCAAGACAAACCAGGGACGTTCAGACTGAAGTATGACTTTGGATATGAGGCAGGGTTGCAGAAGGCGAGTAATTCTATTGCGGAGGATTCCAACCTTGGATGTTCGATAGTAGAGTGAGGGAGCTTATTCCACTCATTGGAAGTTCTGTTGATGAAAGAAAATGTTCCAACATCTCTCTTGTCGGGTGTAGTCTTATAACTTTATACGGATAGTAGGTATTATGGGACAAAATGTAAGCAGCTCAACTTGATGTGTTGTATGCACTGTCCCCATTCACCCGAATTCTACTCAGATCCTGAAAAAGGATACAAGCCTTTGGACTCTCCTGCGTTTGACAAGTGAGCTCCACACCAATTTCACAATCATGAGAGAAACATGCTAGTTCTCTTTTCGTCTTCAAGTACAAAAGGCGCCGCTCTACTCTTGATTTTTCTAAGACTTTGCAGTGCGATATCAGATCCCAGACTGTGGAAGCATAATCAAAAATAGAACGCGACATGGAGAGATATGAGAGTTCTCCAATCTGCACAGGACACTCCATAATTTCTTCCAACAAAGTAATGGCCAATGGGCTTTAGAAGCGTTATTAGATATCATACCAACACGGCTTTCCCCGTCTATAGCTTGCAGTTTATTAATTTGACAACAAGGCAGTCGCTTCAGTGAGTACCCAATACCACACTCAGAGAGCCTGTTAGAAAATCGGACAAACGGTGACTTATTCTCACTTAAATTTATTGACCAATACGTGTTGCACCAAACACCAATAGTAATAATGAGATCGTTTTCTAAGGCTTCACAATCTTCGTTGGAAGGAATCTCCCAACGAGACAATCAGCAGCGAACAGTCTGACAGCTGAATGAATGAAATCCGATTGGTCATTCACATGAACTTAGAAATAGAAGGGTCCCAATGTGCTGTCTTGACGGACGCCATAGGTGACTGGCCTCGAGAGATAAAGTTGGTCGTCCACCCTCACAACTTGGGTTCTATCAGAAAGACAATCCTTAATCCACTGCATGCGTTATTCGATCAAGACCCATGAACGCTAATTCTTCCACAACCATATCAAAAGCTTTAGAAAAGTCGATCTTGACATGACTGCATCCATTTTAGAGCCACGATCTAAGGCAATGGAATGAGCAAGTTCCTGTACAAGAGCTGTCAATTGGCTAACTTTAAAAAAACCTGACCGAGACCCATGCTGCGCCCGGGATGACAAGTTTTCGCAGAATCGAGGATTATGTCATGTCTGCATTGGCCACATAGGGTTTCTTGGACATCTATCATAGGCAGCGAGGTATGCTTAATATTGGAAGACGTCCCTAGGTTGAACAAAATAAATATTCGTTATTTGTGGAGTATTCCAAAAGGTCCATAGTTTGGGACAATGCTTGCAAAAGCTCTTGATAGTTGTTTCCTGCAGTGCGTGAAATTAAAGCTGAAATAGGACTGCATGATGAATATTGCAATTCATGAGTATGACTGAATTTGCGCGCTCATTGCCCATCAAGTGCTTTCCTTAAATTTCTGACAAACTTGTTGGTAACAAGTGAATGTCCGCCTCATATGAGGGCAAAGAGAAAAGGAACTTGAAAACCCCTTTGTCTTAATTGACTGGGAAAACATTTGAAAACATAATGACCAATTCGTGTCTTCAGCTCGTCTCTTTATAAAGAACCATATAAAACTCAAAGAGAAATGCATTTTTAATGAAACTGATCGATGCCAACTGATAAAAGGTCTAAAGAGACGCATTTGGTGACGAGACCGCCTTGGGTGCTACACGATACCCTCTCGCGAGCCCAACGATCAACTCAGCCCGTGAACCGAGGAGCCATCAGCGTAATCCCCAATTTGGAATTCAATATAGCAGACAATTGCTTTCTTCAGATAAGACAATTCCAGACGCTGGCTGCTGCAGTTCAGGAACGGCGCCAGCGGTCAAGTTTCCGATGTGACAAAACGGAGGATGCAACTCCCTGCAAGATCGAACTTTGGCTGTCGCCACGTGCGAACAGCGGGCTCTTGGCTGGTTTTGGACAATTTTAATTTCCACTCAACTTGGTAGTAAGATCGTTTCACAAGCAAGTTTCCAAAAAGCTTTTAATGATCGTCCGAAACCAGTCATGTAGGATCCGATTTTAAGAGGCGTTTTTCCGAAAATTTGGAAAAAGGTGAAATAAATCTGACGAAAATTCCAAAGCAAAGAGGACGATTGCCTGCGAACAACTCGATCTAAAAGCACGCAGAGTTCCGGCCAGGCTTTTCGAATTTGCTTCACGGCTCACTGCGTTAGCGCAGAACCTTGCTACATCTTTTGACCGCCCAGCAAACAGATGGACGCCTTTGCTGTCGAATCTCCATGGCTTTTGATGTGATTAGCCATTTACCTACAGATTCTTGATTAGAAAACTGTTATGATCTGTGTGGACACGTGCACAATCAGCTGGGTGACTATTATTTGTGTCTTACTGTCCGTTCCAAATGCGTCGAGTGGGGGAGAAACTATCCGGTCCACTTCCAGTCACTTCCGGAGTCCCCCAGGGCAGCATGCTGGGGTCATTGTTTTTCATTATTAATAACATTGATGACATTTGTCCAAGGGGTCATCAAAGAAATGCGTTTTTTCGGTGATGATTGCATCATATACTCGGAAGTGAGCAACCTGGACGACTGTGAAAAGATAAGCTGCACTTGGCTCTCATTCAAAATGGAATGTGACAGGTCGGGTATCGCCATGAACTTTGGAAAATGTAATCTTATTCATTTTCAACCCACTAAGTCAGTACTTTGTTTCAATATCAAATTCATGGATGTGTACTGCCGCGACAGGGTGATTTGACGTGTTTGGGTGTCGAAATTTCGATGAAAGCTTGACTGATCTCGGGGTCTCCCCATATCCATGCTTATTTCCAAAGCAAATAGGGCCCTGAAGGTACTTTGTTAAATGTAAGAGCACCAAGAGCCCTCCCAGGAAGAGAGCTAACTGATTTCAGCCAACGACGTCTCAGCTTGGGATATTAGCGTGATTGGCGTGACAGTCTGCACATTTTCAGCGCCAGGAAACTCGACGCTTTTTCGCCGGCCACTCCATTGAAGACAGTTTTTTGGCAATTGGTTGTTTTTGCTGCAATGAACCTGATGTGAATTATTTGATTATCGTTGTTTGTGATCGTTGTTTTTTTTTTCAGTTTACGTCATATCACTCTTTGTACGCGTATCAATTCGGGATAAAACATATTTTAACAAACAGTGACACCTATATCAGCAGGAGTAGACTCCAAATAAATATGCGTCAATTCAATTCAGAGCTTTTTCGTCAGGAAAGACGAATGCATGGACGCTTGCCTTTGAGACTTCTTATACAGTTGCTCCTCATCAGCATGCAATTGCCGCTATTTAACTGTCGAGCAGTTGCATAACTATCAGGGGCTGAAGACAAAAATCCTGTCAATACGTCGGAATATGCAAATGAAGGCGTAGAAGGGATATTTATCAAATAAAGCCGAATCAGGAGCGCATATTCCTTGATTATTTGCCAATCTCAAGTTAACCAGACGGAATTTCCCATCGTCTGCATGAGTTGTTCGCGTTATCGTATAACTTCGTCACAGATTGCATCAAATTGCAAACCGTTTGGGGCCACATGTATGAAGTTAAAGCAAGCCACGCAACAGAAACATTAGAAAGGCAGCCTTTGACATTTATTTCACAGAAGTGGCCACATTTAATTTGCGTGTGGTCAAATTCTACGTAGGTAGGTTACGTATGTACCTCAGCCGAGATATCTTCCAGAGTGAATTATCACATGAAATGGTGCAGAGCCTGCATACACGTACAAATATATGGAAAAGAATTTGCCTGTCCAGAAAAGACGAAGTTCGATTCTAAACTTGGGTACTCTTGCAAGATCACAGCATGACAGAACAATTTTTCGACGAAAGAACCGTGTTCGAGTACACGATCAAAACCGTATATTATGCGTTTATAACAAGCTCTCTTCTTGTGTGGGAAGGATGTACCAAACTGGGCGTGTTCCTTTTCTGGCCCGGTTCAAATTTGCATATATGTCTGCACCGGGCGGCCATAGGCTTTCGTTTGCCATTGCTTTGCATGCTGCCAGGGATCTTCAACTTCGCAACTATCCGGAAAATTGACCATCACGGGAATTCATTTTAGATGCCAATGAGAAGTGGGTTATGCATAAACGTTTTCCCAGTCTAATATTGAACTGAGCAGGCCTCCCATTTTGCGGGATGTCATAAGGATTTAGGGTCCTTCTTTGACGAAATGCAACAATTTGGGCTGGAAAACCCTTGGAGAGATTAATAAAAAATTTCTGGGGCCAAAAAACTCGCATCACGGATTGGCAAACCCGTCTGAGATCGCAGAAAACAGGTGGATTCGCCGGGTTTATTTCAGCGAAGGACTCTTGATTAGAAAGTTGCATTGCAAATCTGAATTTCTCATGTGTGCAGATATTTTGTTTCACTTTCCTGTGAATATCCAACTCTATGTTTTCATTGATCCAGAATGAGTTACATCCTCGCAGCTGCCCACTTCGAATGATCAGTCATGGATTGTATTCCACAAGGGATGAAAAACTGTCTTGCCACTCGAAATGAAATGGGGAGCAATTTTGATGAGGTTTCGTTTCTGTGAAAGTCGCTTCCTTCGCGAAGAAGGAAACCTAAATGTTCACAATCATCCATCTGACCACAAAGGCAATCTGATTTCTGTCGAAAGGCTGCATGAGCTTGCGGGAGAACAACTTGGACATCCATGGCTAAAGTTCGCCAAACCTTCAATTAGAACATGTTTTCCTCCTCAGCACAAAGTTTGAATCTTTTCGAACTCGATGAATATGCATGCATTCATTTGTCTTTTGGCAAAAGGTTCAGGTCCATCATGTTCCAAAAGAGACCAGAACTCTCGCGGTCTGCTCATGGTGCTCCATGCTCGTGGTTGCCAGACTTAAAAAAGCACTGCGGCACGCCATCTGCTGGACAAGTACAGGGTTCTTCAGGTGGATTGAAACGTTTTTCGCGCAATCCGCAGTGCAAATTAACTATTGAGAAAATGCAATATGATTTCAAAACATCAAACCGCAACAGTGGTGGAGGCGATGGTGTCACGGTGTTCATTCTGAACATCATATAGTGTTCTAGTGTCATATTGGTGGATTGGAATTTGCCACCTAATCACGATGTGCTTCATTCAGAAGCTTCGTAAAAATATTCCCTTTGCCCATATCTGAAGAACTGAATTCGCAACAGCACCCCACTGGCAAAAATGATCGGCTTTTATAAACATCTGTGAAGCGCCTGTACTTTCAAAGTCGACATCTGTTATTATCAGGCTTGATTTCCAAATTGTCCGCAGCGGACCAGGACACCAGGGGGATAATAACCCAAATGAACAACCAGCGAACGCTGAAAGAACATGTAAAACTCCTTTTATGTTGTAGATGTTGTGGCCCCGGGGCACTTCTTCTTCGCTGCGCTGAATATGGGGCCCACGGGCTCTCAGTTCAGCCGGCCCAATCCGTGTCTTTGATGGTTTTGACACGACATCCCAGCTTGTTGCTGCATACCTCCTTGGCCCATGGCCCATGCGTGATGCATGTCGCAGGTTTATTATGACTTTGAACACTGGTTATACGAATATATTCCTGCTGCTGCTGGGTCTCGAAAAATCGTGTTCTCGCACACAATTTGGGGTTCAACGTTGGCTTGGCACTGCCCTATTTGAAAACTCCCATGCACGGACGAGCAGGTACAGTAACAGCGGAATTAATGTGCTCTTAAATGTGTTTTTCCCATTTACTGTTGCCTCCGAAACCGTTTTCTTTCTTTTTACTCTTTTGCGGTAGAAATTAAAGCGTCAGATGCAACAAGGCTTTCTTCAGTTGTCTGATTTTGACCTCGCTTGAGAGGATCTTTCATTCCTACGCAGCATGGATTTTTTTTACGAAAATCTAAACATTCGCAATTTTTACATGTGCCATGTATGTGTACCTATACATTAATTCCGCCGCCATTACGAGTGGATACACTGCTGGTTGCATGTGGCGCAAATTTGGCCGGAAGGGTTTTATTTCCGCTTTATCTGTTGAGGTTTTCTGATCAACAAAGTCACCTATCCGGTTCCCACCCGATTCCTGTGATTCGATTTTGCATGGACATATCAGAGCGAACTGTATACCTTAACCTGGCAAATATAGACAACCAACGGTAAACTTTGCATTTAGTCAGAAGCAGATTAACAACTTATCCTAACGTCGGGAAGGTCTTTTCGTTTTGCATTTCATTTTTCTAAGGTCTGCTGGCCAATCAAACCTGACCTATAGCCTCCTCACTCTATCGGCCTATTGCCAATGTTGATAACATTCTGCTTGGTGTTCGTCTATTATGCCTGCGCAGTTAACCTCTCTTGGTGTCCTACCTGATGTGTTGGAAGATGCAATAAAACGTGCTTGTCCTAGTTGCAATTCACTTCAAAATATGGCGGACCTCATTTATATATCTGGACGAATTGTCATGCACGCATTCGCCGTTATTCGATTTAATTTAGACTAAAAAAACTTTACCCTTAGCTAGCCTGTGATTTTGAAATTGAACCTTGCCGATCCCTTTTCCCAACCCTTAAACCTATGTCAGCAAGTTAATTGACAAAGGCATCGGGACCCCTTTGATGATGAAATATCAATGAGAACAAGTGGCCGTGCAGGTGCAGATAAAAACTGGAAATACGTATTTTTTTAATTAAGGAGCAACAAAATGCGTTTGCAGGTGGAATATATGGATACACACAGAGCATTTGAATGGACATATGTGTCATATGAAAATAACGCAAAGGTTGAAGTTGATTACAATAAGATTTTAGCAATAAGAAAATAAAATAGCAAAACAAAACATGGTAGGTCTTATCACAAAACAACGAAAGATATGTCAATATCCCTGCTTGGATGTGTTGGTATCTTTTGAAACGCGGATGAAATGGCCGGATCTTTTGATCTGCGGATAGGCTAAGTTGAACAGAAACACGTATCAAATGGCCGGTTATTGCGTTCCGCATCGACTGAAAACTTTTTTATTCGATTGATAACATCAAATCATTCGATTACCTGTTTGCCTTTTCTCGAATTGTTTATTGATATTGATTATTTGCGATATCCGATCATTTTGAATGTTCTTGAAATTCATTCTTGGACGCTCGAATGCGACAGCAACTAAAGTTCCGCGTTTCACATAGAAGCACCTTCATAGCGACAAAAGGTGAATGTTTACTGAGGCAAAATAACGTCCCAGAATATTAATGGCTTATGAACACTAATACGATTTGGGTAATTTCTCGGCGGAAAAATTTACCTCCCGCGTGAAGGAGTTTTACCTACTTGACTCATTCACAGACAGAAAATGGCGCTTCCCGTGCAAATTTATAGCCGTTTCCTTTGAATGCCGCAAATAGCGTTTTGGGCATTTGAAACCATAATCGCTTTCGTATTGCAGTTATCATCCTATAAACTGAGGTGCCGGCGCCTAAACAATTGCACGCAAATTGCATTAAAACAGCCTCTTGAGGCGAACGGAGGGAACGGAAAAGCACACCACGGAGGAGGGAAAACATCTTCGCTCGCAAATTACATTAAAATTTATGGCCGCATGGTTGAGGCATGTTTTCGCCATTAAAATGTACCTACAAATAATGGCGTGATGTACTGATACCTTCTTATATATGCAAAGGGAAATAGCTCAATTTCATGAAAAAAAGG
>JASGXE010016852.1:0-11296 GCA_030068105.1 Sinentomon sp. SZTP_YWyxl
TTCGGGGTTAGGGAAAATTTTTTTAAATTAGGAAATAGAAAATAGAAAAATAGAAATAGAAATAGAATAGAAATAGAAATAGAAATAAATAGAAATAGAAATAGAAATAGAAAAAAATTATTTCGGAAAAAAAATTTCGGAAATAGAAAGAAAAAAAAATCTTTTCTTTTTCTTTCTTCTTTTCTTTTTTTCTTTTCTTTTTCTTTTTCGCCAAGAAATTTCTTTTCTTCTTTTCTTTTAAAAATTGCGGTGGCATATGTTTTTGCCAAGACGATTTTTTTGCGAAGACTCAATTTGAGATTCACACTTCGCCAAATTCACAATTTTCGGATCCATGGCCAGATTGAAATTTGGGATCCAATGATCCTCTTTTTTCTCTTGGCATACAAAATGACAAAACTCTCCAAAAACAGAGTGAAATTCCCCGAAACATAGAAAA
Source organism: Sinentomon sp. SZTP_YWyxl (assembly GCA_030068105.1). Lineage (NCBI taxonomy): Eukaryota > Metazoa > Arthropoda > Protura > Sinentomata > Sinentomidae > Sinentomon > Sinentomon sp. SZTP_YWyxl. Next base: position 440 of record JASGXE010016852.1, read on the forward strand.
AAAAATCATCGCAAAAGAAAGGAAATCACGATAAAGAAAACAAAGCGGACATCTGCGCATCCGAGCAATCTGCAGATCGGCCAAATTCTGCTCCTGCCCCGGCTCGAACCGGGGACCTCTCGAACGGGAAGCGACTGCGCTAATCATTGCGCTACACGGCCGCTGCCTGTGAATGGCTCTTTTATTGCCGCTTTTGTGGAACCCAGCAATGCAGTCTTCTCCTCTCTCTCTCGATTGCATGCATCAAGCGGCGATTCAGCAATGGCGTCGCCCACACAGTTTACCGTCTGCGCAACACTGTGTCGTAGCTGAGTTCCCTGACTTTAATGAAGTTGATGATTGGATTGGATTGCCTTGCTGTGACATGACACGGGCTGAACTCGTCACAAGATTATTCGTTCGCGGAAACCTGGATTCGAAGAAATGTTAACACATGCTGAGGTTCTTATACCTTTTGAGATTTTCATGTTTCTTCACGCTGGCGTCCACTTTTCAATTCAAATTGCTTTTCTGCGATGGTTGCGACAAGTGTTGGCAGGATCAGAAACACAAAATGTCACATTTTAAATGCGAAATCTTCCATTCCTTCGCATTTAATTTTTATATAAATCTCACCGTTGCCTCATGTACAGCTAAGAAATCTGGTCTAACGACACTGCCAAGGCGAAGCAGGGGACCGCAGCAAACCCGCACGCTAAAGATTGTGAGCATCCCTGCCTATGCAAAGAAGAAGATCGTTGGCGTTGAGCTGCTATTCACGGGCGTCAGGTGTGCCAGCAAGCGTCAGGCGTGCTGTGCTTGTTTCCTCTTGGCCGAGTCATTTCCAAAACTTAAATTACATCGGAATCGCCTCTGATCGGAACCGCGCAGCTGCGTGCGCACCGCGAACGAAAAACAAAACCATTCGCCTCAGCCGTGTGTGTTGCAGGTTGCAGTCTTTTTGTCAGGTATTTTCCAATACCAACGACGTGTTTAAGTGGAGTGATGATGGACGAAACAGCCTGTGTCAACAGTCTGGTGGATGGGTTCGCCCTTTGGTTGGCAGAAGGAAATAGTGGGTATGGAAAGTAAATGCGAAAACGTTTTTTTCCAAAGTCGAATATCGATTGTGAAACCAAAATGGCTGGGCCGATTTCGACGTTTTCGGAGTTCCCTGAAAGTGCAAAGATTCCTCGAAATTTTCGACAACTGAGCTGTCAATGCAATGGAAAGGTATTCATCCAAAGACCGTGTAATGTTGCATGGACGCGCATTTTTCTTCAAATTTTGAGAACTTTCGCACATTTCAGCAATAGATTCTGGGGGCTCAGCTCAACAGTCATCAAAAAGGTGATTTTGGTGTCAATCGAAAGAAAATACATTCACCTACAACTTTCTCACAGGTCGATCACACCTTACAGCAGAAATTTTTGAATAACAGCTCACTCTGTTGACAAGGAATATAAAAATACGCAATATTTTCAAAGGTGCACCTCTTTGCCTGTTATGTTTGGTTGCACACATTTGCCTGCATATTCAAGGAAAAGAATATGAATGAGCGTATATTCCGCGTTTCTTTAGCTGTCAAATGAAGTGATGATCGTCCGGATCGGTTAAACACTTGGCCATGTAGAGAGATTTTTGAAACGGGTGTTTGCAATTCACAGTCGAAACTCACCAAAAATCTCTTTTCGTGCCCACCAATAGGTGGTTAGGGCCAAGTCCTCCAATGTCTGCATTTCGAAGTGGTGAGGCGCCGCCCGCCGATCACTCTCCATATTTATTATCTCGTTGGTTTCACCTGTGTGATTGCAGTCGTTTTTTATCGGAAAAAAAATCCAGAACACAAAAAAGCACTGGCTGTCGATATTCAACGCAAGCGAGGCCTGTCCGAAACACATTTTTGCAGGGGTAGCCAACGTTCTATGTGGCACGACAGACTCAACGGCGATGTTTTTAGCTGTCGTTATCCCAGATTTCTTAGCTGTACAGTCACCGGAACAATAATGATTCCCTAACAGCGTTAAATGGGCTGTCAGATTTTTTTGCAGGTCTTCTTGGATAAGTTGGCAAACGCAATGATTGACATTTAGATAGATCATCAAGCAACACATCTGAGACCACATTAATCCATTCTGAATGACGCCGAATTATGCCTTCACGCAGTAGCTTTGCCAGGATTTTCAGATTTGGGGGGTATGATGATTTTCAGGGGCCTATCTCGAGAAAGGATCTGGGCGCAGCCCAGAAGGGGGGTCTGGGGGCGGAGCCCCCAGGATTTGGGGTCTGAGGCAGCGCCCCAGCGTGGTTCCAAGGGGCAGAGCCCCTGGCGGGGGGTCTATAGGGGGCGGAGCCCCCCAGAAGCTGTGGAAATTTTGACATTTGAGCGATCATTTTGGGGTCAAAATTGATGTTCAAGAGGCCAAATTTCAGCCAGGGCGATTCAATAGCACGGACCACCTGTGTCGCAGTTGGCAGCCACCCAAACTGATTCGACTCACCAGAGTTTTGGCCAATTTTCTGGGGGGTGTAGGCGATTTTCTGGAGGGTGTTGACCCCCCTAGGGGGGTCTGGCAAAACTACTGCCTTCACTAACGGCTGCCGGCATCAGGTTTCGGAAAATTAGGTCAATCTTCGGGTATTCGCCAGACCATTCTCAGGTAGAAAAGATACACCGGGGAGCGTATTTGATTAATCTATACGAATCGGGCACTTTTCCATCTGACCGCATGCAAAAGTCCCGAGCCACAAAAAGGCAAGAAAACACACTGAACATAGAAAATGGGTTAGGTAAGGTTGGGATAGGTTAGTTAGGCTAGGATAGGATAGGTTAGGTTGATTAGGTTAGGTTAGGTTAGCTTTATTTTGCTTTTTTGTCCAATCGCCAAATCGGGACATTGCCGGATTCGTATAGATTAATAAAATACGCCACCGGGGAGGCGCTCGCCTCAAAATTTCCCTCTGAATTCCAGCTGACATGAACGCAACCCGCAAGGAATGAAAGCAAATTCAATTGCAGATGTTGGAGCCCAGCAGGGAGTCATTATTGTTTCTATGATTGTACTTGTTTCGTGGATGGAAATATAATTCAGCGGCCGCTGTACTCGCGTAAAGAAAAGGACTTCTCAACGCACATGCCTGATGGGTCGTTGATCCGTGCTTTCCAAATGCGAACCACAAACTGCCAATCCAAAAACCTCCACTTGAGATTGCACCATCTCGAACTGACTGGCCGTGTCTGGTTCTATCGGATGCGAACCTATGTACAGTGGCGAGAAAATTAGTCGTGCCATCAGTTGCTGCTGGTTTTTCGATATTTAAGAGAAAACTGGAAGAATCGTGGTGATTTCAGGTTCAAGAAAAGGCAATGGGTCCTGATGGCTTGCCTGGTCGCCTACTAAAAGAGCTTGCCCCTGCACTGAGTACCATTTTTACCGCCTTCTTCTCGCAAATAATCCAAATTGGTGAGCTGCCTCGCGACTGGAAGAAAGCAATGGTGGTCCCCATCAAGAAAAAAGGTTTACCATCAAATAGACCCGAGAGTTATCGGCCCATCTCCCTCACTTGCATTTGCTCTAAAATCTTTGAACAAGTTTTGGCTACCACCATCAGGAGATTCTTATCTGACAATGAAATTCTTCATCCAAATCAGTTTGGGTTTAGACCTAATATGTCATGTGAATCTCAAGTCCTTTTATTAGTAGATGAACTTGGTAGAAACATGGATATTGGCCTTGTCACTCACGCCATCTTCCTTGATTTCACAAAGGCATTTGATCTTGTCCCGCATGATCAACTCCTGTCCAAACTGCAGGGCCTAGATTTCCCTCCCTTTATCCTCCGCCTTTTATCAAGTTTTTTAGAATCCAGGACCCAAATGGTGCAAGTACAATCAGCCACTTCTACGGAATCGTTCGTCACCTCTGGTGTCCCCCAGGGCAGTGTGTTGGGCCCACTCTTATTCCTAATTTACATAAATGACATTTCCCTAGGTATTACCTCTGGCATCCGCCTGTTTGCAGATGACGTCGTCCTTTTCAGGGCAATCACATCCCCTGCAGACTCGGAGCTGCTGCAGTCTGACCTCAACCGGGTTTCCGCATGGTGCGATGCCTGGGGTATGCAGGTCAACCCCGCTAAAACGAAATCCATGTCCTTCTCCCGTCGCCGCAAGAATACATTTTGTGACGCAACATACTTCATAAATGACAACCAAATTGAAAATGTCTCCCTTTTTAAGTACTTGGGTGTCTTGTTTTCAAGCGATCTGTCGTGGAAGGATCACATTAATTTCACTTGTGATAAAGCCAGTAAAGCTCTTTGTTTCATATCAAGAAATATCCGTTACTCTTCCCGTCGAGCCAAACTTAAGGCATACCTAGCTTCTGTCCTACCAATCCGGAATATGCCTGTTCGGTGTGGGATCCGTTACTCGTGCGGACGCATCTAGGGTGGAAATGATCCAAAGGAGGGCTGCTCGCATGATAACAGGATCCTTTGAACGCGGCGTGAGTGTTTCCGGTTTGTTGAAGGAACTTGATATAACCCCCTTGTCACAACGACGCCAAGAGCGCAGAATTAAATTGTTGAGTGATATTGTTACACATTCCTATAATTTTCCTCACCAACGAACTATTCCATTAAAATTAATCAGCGTAGAACAGATAATGGCCTGGCACTCACTGGTCCGGTTTGCAGTACCAATCGATTTTTTAATTCCTTCTTCCCCCGCACCATTCGAGATTGGAATTCTCTTCCCTCTGCATCCCCCACAATTTTGAGGGCAAAGGCATCCCTAGGCGTCGCACCTTGCAACAATTGTGACTGATCATGACCTTCATTTGTTGCCAATTTGTTTTTGCCCTTGTTTTTTTAAAATGCCTTGACAATTTTTAATTTTGACTATTTGACTCAGATTTTGTTCGTCGTTCTGCCACCATTGCCTTTGTGGACAGTATTGTTTAAATAATAATAAAATAATAATAATAAAAATCGGATTTTTTGCACGAAAGTGCATAAATCATGACGGAACGCCAATTTCGATGGGTTCGAGATTTCCCCAAAAACCCGAAAGAAATGTTACCATGTGTGGTCCAATTAATTTTCTCGCCCTGTACAGTGACAGAAACAATACTGTCCCTGCCTGAAATGTTGGTTTACGGGACCTACACTATTGCCACAAATTGATAATGTGGCCAGAAATTGACATCATACGTTTTTGGTCTGTCACTATCTTTCATGCATGTGACTGAATTTGTTCCATTAACAACCATTGGACCTACAAACCAACAATGTACCTATGTCGACATTCATGGGTAAATTATTCCTTCTGTGACTGTACTAGGCCCACTGGTGGCTTATCAGGCACACTTTGTTTTTGCAATTCCGGGTTCTGCGTTTTGTGGGCGAGCAACCACAAAAACAGGAAGCCACTTTTCAATTCGCCTGAAAAAGCTCCACATTCTTGCGGCACAGTGTGGAATGTGTGTTGAAAAACGCAGAATGCCATTTCTTGTGCTTACACTGCTCGCCAAAATCCTTCGAACATGAAGCGGTTCATTGGTTAATGAGACGCCATTGTGAAGCAACGACAACATGCACCGCAAAACGCATGACATTCGCGTAATGCGTGAAACTGAATCAAGCTAATTCGAATGCCCCTGCGGCTGCACAGACCTCATGCACCATTTTTAAGGTTGCAGTTCGGAGTGCCGACGTCTGAAAAAAGCTGAACTGGACGAGTTTTCACACACGCTCAAGTTGCCAAAATAGGATAGGAAGATGAGGACGATGTTGGTAGGGAAGGATAGGTTGGGAAAGGTGTGTAATGATAGGTTAGGTTGGGTTAGGTCAGGTTTGGTTTGGTTTAGTTAGCTTTAAGTATATCGGAGAGCAATGGTGATAAATCGTTCAGTTCAATGTCGGCAGGTATTCCGAACTGTTACCGTTTTTAATTTATCCCAATTGTTCGAAGTGTTACAGCGGACCCTGTACATGGTTGCATTCCTGTCGCAATTCGTCCAACTTTCAGTTTTTCGTGGATTTTTTCACCCCAAATTGTTTCTTTCCACAAAGGGTACCGCTGAGTATTTTTCCCATTGTGATTTTTGTTCGAATTCCTTCCCATAGCTGCGGGGAAATCCCATCATGAATTCCTCTTTGCAGTGGCAGTTTGACGAACTTTATATTGTTGTCTCCGAGGGATTAATCCATGAGTGACATGATAACCTTTAGCCTAAATTCATGGCAAAATTATATGGCGCTGACGCAATTTGTCATCTGAATGCTCACAGAAATGGAGACAGAGAAGCAAGCGAAAGTCTGATGGACATGACACGCTCGAGTCCTGAGGAGACTGGGACACAGTTGGCCGTGTTCCCCGGATTGCAACTCAACTTTTGGGTTCAACTCAAAAGCCAGAGTCAGTGGATAGATTTGTGTAGAGAAAATTTCATTTCTGTGCACAATTCCTTTTCCATTGTTGCATTGAAAGATGCATCCGTCTGTTGAATTGGCTATTGAGTTGAACCTGAGGGTATGAGTCGCAAACCGGGGAATAACGACCGAGTCTTTTGCTCCGTTCCCATCGCTCATGTACGGACTGTAGAAATTCAGTGGCATGTCTGCTGAAATATTCGTACAAAAGAGGTCTTCTGTCCTCTGACTTTAGTGCGCGTTTGACATTGTGACGTGTGTGGCCGTCAACTCTCATTAAAAGCCAATGTTATCTAAGTTTGGCAACGAAAAGTGACGCCAATAAACTGTTCTGAATGGGAAGATGAGGGTAATTATACTCTGCATTGAGAGATAACCCACAACAGTGTGGCCAGTTTTGAATGATGTGGGAATATATGTATTCTTATGCATGGGAACATTTCTTGTTGAAAATTGACGCAGATATGTGTGCGGTTTTTCGTTTCGCGTTTCGGCAGATGGCTTTTTCCAGCAGCCAGACCCAAGAAAACGTCTGGGAAATAAGCACAATTCAAAATCAAAATTCTTTTTCGTCGTTGGATTGGGAAACCGCAACGTGGCATATTTACAAAACAGACACCGACATCAGATGGTGGGAAGGGGCCCCAAGCATGGGTTTATTGAACAAAAACACAATTCAGGTTTTTCTTGCGAGAATATGGTGCCCCAATCGAGCATACTTGCGCAAAACGCTTGCTGCCATCTGATGTTGGTGTCTGTTGTGTGAATATGCGTCCCGGGTTCGAATCCCATCAGTTCCAAAAATTTTCTACGTTTTGGGGTGTGTGTTCCAAGATTTTTTTCGTTCAAATTTCTTTCTTTTTCGATCCCTTGGGTCACAATGGTAAACAATTACCCAGAACTGTTTTACCATTGCAAAGAACGCGAACGGATGAATGTATCACTAAAATAGCTTAAGTCTGTAGTCACGTCGCCTGCTTCAAGATTAGGACTTCGCGATATTCTGCCAGCGTCGTGATATTCCAATCATTCACGTTCATGACATTGCAAGTTTGACGTTATTCTGTTGTCAGTAAAATTCCCTGAAAATATTTTTCCAAGATGTCTCTTCAAATTTGCCTCAACCATTTTCTTTCTTCTTTGTTTTTGTTTTCAGGTCCGAACTCTCCTGATTTGCTCTCCTCTTTCTTGAGCGTTTACGATGCACTTGCTAATTCGGCCACCAGCAACAGCAAGCCACCTGCGTCCAAAGAGCCACCTGCCAAAGCAGAGCATCAGAAAGTCTCCACGTGTAGTCCCAATCCCAAGCATCGCTTGCAGACGAAGACATTGTCGGAGAATCCGTTACCCTCTGAGTTACGGCCCACTCGATCCCCCCAGAGACCGCTGATCATCAACAAAGTTCAAGAACACTACAACAATCCAGGGCGTTTCGAACAACGCTGCAAAAGTGCAAAACGGCCACAGGCAAGATTCGCTTCCTCATATGGTGTTAACACCAATTTAAGAACCGTTCAGTCAACAACAATTAATGAGCATATTGGACATGGCGTTTGCGATGCCAATGGCAAAACCGTTATCGATACATTTGCACCTCAGACGCCCCCACGTGACGAGCTGAAGAAGGCTTTCGACTTTGACGGGACACTTTTGGCGCCGCGTTCAAATACCGATAGAGCACTTGAGTTTAAAAACCAGGAACCAATAAAACCTGGTGCTGATTGCGCCGAAAAGAAGACACGTTTACGACGCAATCCCGGACAGGCGGTACTCGCCGATGGGTTGGAATGCGGTTATGGCACCGATTGCGATCTCGCCGTGAGCTGTCACAATAGGAGCGCAAAGGTCAGCAGTATGGTCAACCGCAGGACAAGGAACCACCACAAGAGAACCGCATCCAGCGGGGGCAAACAGGTGACAAGTTCCCCCGGAGTTGCCACGGGCCTGATCTGCAGGCTCATTGAACTTGAGGACTCTCAGGTGAAGACAATTGACAAGGGTTGGGGGGGATCGTCGGACCTCCACCCCCCCAAATCCCGCCTGCCCTTTCACAGATTGCGAGGAAAGACATTCCCAGAGGCGCTGCCAAGGGGGTGGAAGTGGAGCAGGTGCGTGCCCACCCAAAGACGTGCCTACCGATGAACAACAGTGCCAAATTAGTGACCACAAGTGCCATCGAAATTGCCCCCACAAAGTGACCCCGAATGGAGTAAGGCCACTCTCCACCAGTTCCACCGTGTCAACTTCTTCCTCCTCCTCGTCTTCCAACCAATCGTTGTTCAGCAATGCCCTCCCTCCCTTCATGACAACCACTCCTCTCTCGTCGACCTGCACCCATCAGCATCAACCCCAACCGGGCAGTCCTCGCAGCCCCCACTGCTGCCCTTTCGCCAGCCAACCCCAACCGGGTAGTCCTCGCAACCCGCACCACTGCCCTCTCACCAGGCCACATCAGATACTGACCTCGCCGTCTTTCGGAAGGCCGTATCTGGCCAGGATCGAGATGGACGATGACCTCTCTGATGATGAGGATGATGATGATGACGAGGTAGATGACCGAGATGAGGCCGGAGTTCAGGCCTTCAGGAAACAACGCCTGTCTGGAATTTCATGTGAGTGCGAATTGTTTTGTTTTCCTCTTGGTTTTTTTTTTATACCTACCAAGGTGTTTTTTTTATGAATGTTTCAAAAAAATTTAATTTGGTATTTTTTTGCTTTTCAAATCTTTAAATGCTTTTAAACAAATGTGTGTTAAAAATTTTGAATTTAAAATTACCAAATTTAATTTTTCATTTTTTTTGTTGTTACCTGCTCGTGTTTTAAATTATCATATTTTTTATTTGTTTATTTTATTTGTTTTATTTCGTTAATATTCTTTCTAATTAGGTACGTTATTTTATTAATATGTTTTTAATTTGTTATTTTATTATATGTTGTTTTAACAATACTGACATCAGATATGCACGTATACAGTCATAGGTATATGTCTGTACATATCTGGTGTCAGTATTGTTTCTATAAACAATACTGACTGCCATGATCCATTGTAGGTAGGGAGTCATCATTGTTTCTGTGACTGAACGCATTGGTCTCAGCTGCTGCGTGAAATAAAATAACATTCCTAATTAGAATATAAACGAAATCAAACAAATCAAAATAAATACTACAATACATCAAATACATGTCTGGTATCGAACTTTATTTGGGTTTCATCTTGCCTGCGACAAAACTGGAACGGAACGAGACAACCAATCCCTTCGTTATTGTATTGATTGATTGAATGATAATTATTGGGATCCGCAGTTGTTTTTGGGAAAAGTCATGATTTGTCTTGATTATATAGGTATCCCATTTGGCGTTTTTTCGATCTGACCAGTGAGATCTCCTCTTGAGGGCAAGGGAGATCTCATCTTGAACGCAAAGTGCGGTCCAGATCTGATATCAGACCCTTTCACCTCCCCCTCAAGATCACGCTTTGCCGTATGTGTTTTGTTTTCTTTCAGTTTGAATTGCATTAATAATCGCTCCTAAATGTCACACTGACACGAAAACCACAACAGGACCACGGCTATAAATGCCAAAACCATTCATTGTCTCTAGTTTTTCCAATCCCTCCCTCAAGAACATCTAATTTCCATTAGCAGGCACTAAATAAAACTCACTTCCATCCACAGTCCCCTGCTGGTTCTTGGTTCCCAAAGTGACTTGCGTTGCGTCAGGAGCGAAAGGGTTCCAAAAGCAGAACTTTCTCACGTTGGGGAGGTCTCTTGCCATGGTGTTCTGCTTTTGGCTCTGGTGGCAATGGCAAAGTGATAAAGGTTTTTCGGCGTGTCTGATCTCATGAGGTGGCGCACAAAGAGCATTTACCATTCACAGAAAGCGGGACCATTATGGTACTTTCAAGGAGCGAGCAGCATTCATTCGTGAATGGCCCACACAGCAATTAGGTATGCAACGCCAGAGATAAGTGATTTCAAAGATCATGGATAATCTCAGCTGTTTCGAAAGACAGGGTGCATACATTTTTATGTGGCGAGAAAACGCTTATTTGATGGTAAGTCTATGTTCGATGCGGTCTCCAATAACGGTGATGGTGATTCCAAACGTTTCTACGGACACCAACCACAGAGAGGCCACAACTTTTATATGGTTCTCTACACCAAGGCATTTACACCTCATGATTTTATTGACCCCCTTTTTCGTCACACGTTGTTATTCGTGAGAAAATATCGAGCTGGATAAGTCTTTTGCTGTCCGAAAAGCGCCGATTTGCTGGATATGCCTTTTGCTGTCCGATAACGTCGAGATGGATTAAGTCCTTTGCGTCCGAAAATTCGATTTGGATAAGTCTTTTGCTGCCTGAAAAATGTCGATTTGCATGAGTCATTTGTTGCCCGAAATGTAGATTTGGCAAAGTCTTTTGTGCGCGAAAAACGCTTGTTA
>JASGXE010016853.1:0-10225 GCA_030068105.1 Sinentomon sp. SZTP_YWyxl
CATCTGGGAACCTTTTTTCTACCCTCATCGACGACCGTGAGCTCGTGCTCCAGGAATTAGAGAATCGCTTTAGAGAATTCTGCACATAGCACATTGTGGTGGGGCTCTGTCTCAGCCCTCCCTCAATTCTCCTAAATACACTACTCTCCAAAAAGGATGCTCATCAACTGCCACCCTCTTTGTAACCCTGACTCGTCTGATGTCAATTTGTGGTCGTTTTTGCCTCATCAGTGAATTCTCGTCGCCCATTATGACCTGACTTTGCAAATTTGAGGTGGTGGTTTATAATTCCGTGCACAGTTTTGGTTGGAATCCCTGGTATCTTTGCCGAGACCTCTACCTTTCAATTTTTTTCTCATGACCAGGTGCTCAATTCGAATGACAATTTCCTCGCTCAATAATGAAGTCCTGCAGCCACTGCATTCGTTATCATTTGGGGTTAGCATGCTCCCTAAAATTCACGCGACCGCTTCCATACAGTGCAGTCAGTAAGCAAATGAGTATCACAACCTGTCCAACGCAGCATTTGTTCGGCAGTGAAAGTTCCAGTGATTGGTTATTTTTCTTCAAATGAAAAAAATTACTCGAAAGCAGTGCACCAAACATCCCAAACGGAAACAGTTGCTGCAAGAAAACCAGATGCAACCCACGAACCATTTTTTGCACAGACCGAGAGTAAAGATGAGTGCACAATTTCAGTCGCAAAACAGTCGAAACGCATCTGCCATTTTCGTGCAGCAGACAAACGGTACGTACTTTTGGAATGCACCTCGTATGTCGAAACTTGTGCGCCACACGGCCTGCAAGGTACCGCAAAGCTTCAGTTGAGCAGCTGCCCAATTCCATGCGAGCACTTAATTCAGAATCAAGTTCGCTATCGCTGTCACTGTCGTCCACATCGAAAAGGGACGGGGCTGTTTTCTGTGGGACATTCAGGCTTGAAATTAAGCCTTCACAGAGATAGCTGTCGCTGGCCTGGTCATTTGTGTTAAGCTTCTCGGCCAGGAATCCAGTGTCCTTGCCCAGAAGAAAGTTCCGCATTCTGTAACGAAATTCCAAAGGCGACGGATGGTCATGGCCTGACCCTGCGCCTTGATTTCTCATTTGCGAAAAGAAATTTTCCAGGCAATCTTGATTTAAGCGATGGGTCAGGATGAACTTCAGTTTAAACTCCTGCTTCAATTGCTGAAAAAGCTGAAGCAGTGCTGCAATTGATGTCATGATTCCAGTCTGGAACGGCAACAGCGTTCGCCGCCTTGAGTTCAGAAGCTTCAGAGTCTTCATCTGCTGGTTCATTTCAAGAAGCACTTTTTCTTGATCAGTCAAAAAAAGCCCGAATGCAGAGTGGATCGGAAAGGCAGTTTTTATCTCTGGGGAATAGGAGTTGAAAATTCGAAACCAATGGCAGATCAGGCTGATGAAATCAGCTGCGTCTGTCTCGTCGGGAAACAAATGTTCCAGGGCACTTGCCGTCCGATGATCAAACAGTTGGGCGGCGTACCGTACACGCTGCCTTTCCGTATTAGTGACGGTGAGATGTTTCTCGGTGACTTGATGGCAAATTTTCAGTTCACCATAATCGGCCTCCAAAATTGCAGTGATTGCTTCTGGCCCAATCTCGAATTGCTTCCCGTTGCTCGTTGTCACCGCAAAACCCTGATCCAAGAAATGGTTTCGGACCAATTTCAGGAGATGGGGCGCATCAGCAAAAAAGTAGATAAAACGAGCAGGATCAGCAGGATTGGGGAATTTTGGAGAATCGGGGGAGATTTGAAACTCTTTCCAGGCTCGTTGGTTCGTTGGTCCCAAATCACTGACAGCTGCCACAACTCGGAAACCTCTGCGCTCAAGGGCAAGAACCACTGAGCAAAACAAGTCCTTGTTCATGGCGGTATCGAAGTCATAATACACAGGCTGTTTCCACTTGCCAATTAGACCACGCGCCATCACAACCTGAACAAAGCGATGCGGCCCCACAATCTTGTCCTGATCGCTGTCAAAACATCGTTCCTCACGAACTTTCATCTCGTCGAATGACAAAACGCACAGCCTTTCGCCTTCTGTCATAGTCAAAGCTTTAGATTCCATCAACGCCAGGACTTCGTTAAGCAGGCCTGGGTAACACTTCAGTCTCCTTGCCCACCGCTGAAGGGTTGAGATGCCAGGGAGTGGAAACCCACATTGGGCACGGAGATATTTGTACGCTTTCTTGCTCACAAACCGTAATGTTAGTGCCCTGGCAATGTCCTCACTCTGCCATTTATTTGTCCTCTTTGTGTTTTTTAATAAGCAATCAAGTTGTTGTGGGGTGAAAAGGTGGTTCAATATTCTCCGAAGTTCTGCATGCACCTCTACTGTTTTCGCCTTCAAACGCGTGCACTGCGTTTGATAGGTTCTTCTCATTTTTGCTTGAAAAGTCAACCTTTGACGTGCCAAATTCCCAATCTTCTTACGTAACGCCTCCTTCAACGAATCGTTTTCGGCTTTTAGTCTTCTGTTTTCAGCTTGCAATTCTTCACGATCATGACGAAGGTCCAGATCAGGGCGTTTTCTGAAAATAATTTCTGCGATTCCGTTGCAGGACGACTCTGGCTGTCCACCATCATCACTTGGTTGTGCTGCTTCCAATGCAGCACTAATTTGCTGTTTCAGCTGACGTGCCTCGTAGCGGACTTTGCGTGTCTTTTTTCTGGGGGAAAGTGGAATGTCTTTTGCTGTTAACTTCAAGGTGGGAACGGCACCTGGTTTCAAAATGTGCCTCGGTTTTGTCCCCAGAAGCTCCGATTTCAAATCCCGCTCAAAGTCATCTGGAGAAAAATGGTCACTGCAAACGCGACTGGTTTTATAATTAAAACTGTCTGCCCGCTTGCAATTGTGAATCCACCGCAAGCGCAATGAATCCTCCGCTGGAAATCTGTGAAAACTAATCCCGCTTTCACCAGGTTTCTTGAGGCTTTTGCAGGAAGCAACTGCACAATTTTCAGGCATTTCGCACACTTCACAAAAACGTGACGTTTTGCAAGTGCAACCAACTGGACAGCAGCTTGACTTCTCAGTTTCTGGCACACGATGCTGCACTCTGAAACTGTTTCACAAACCAACACAAAACGGTGTTGGAAGGTTTACGAGCAGCTGAAGGAAGTGACCAGCACAACACAGACAGCAAGACAAGACAAATCACACAGCTCTCGCTGACGTGCGCTGACCGATCCACGCTGAGCTGGCTGCATGCTGCACGGTGCCGTTCAGGCGAACCAAAGTTGCATCACAGCCCGCAACAGAACATCGGAGGAGTGAGACATCCACCGATGACGTCATACAAAGCTTCCGAAATTTTACTTTTCTCATTGAGACGACCTCCTTTTATACGTTTACCGGCCTTGCAAATGTCATTCCCAACACAAATCATCGTTAATAAATACCTCGTGGCTAAAGTGCACTGTGGCAAAAATCCCTCAGGAAAATTACTTCACAACAACCAGAATTTACCGCAATGTTGCAAACTGCGAAAAATCTTGCAAAAGGTTTTTGTTCCTGAATTAAAGAAGCAATTTATTTTACCGTTGTGATGATTGGTAATTGAGTTCCAGTTCAGGTATTTTTTTAGCAAAATGTCATGCCAGAAATTTCGATGAAGGAACGATGAGAAATATAGAGTACGCCAATTTAAATCATCTCGTCACAAATGTTGTTATGCCCTGTGTCCAGATATCCATTAGATGGCCTAGCATCGTCACCAAATCATGTGGCAAAAGAACAGTCATTAACTTATGTTGCTTTGCTTGCCTGCTTTTTCATTCTGTTTGTAGATGCGGCGCCATATTCGCACACTGCAACTATTGCAGAGATCATATCCAGAGATACCCAGATTACCAAGTGTTCAAAGTTTAGAGCCTGATATCAACTTGCTCGGCGGGTGTAGGGCTCATCTCAAGGATGTGACGCGAGTAATTCGTCTGCGATCGCAGATTGTTGTCCCAACTAGTTTATTGGAAACAAGATCAAATGTTCACACGCCTTCTCCGGTCGGGATCATTTTTCTGGGATCGAAGATCGTCGACGGTTGGGAATTAAGCTGAGTGGGGGAGCTCTTACACTGTTGTGTAATGTAACTCCCATTTTCGTAACTGGATTTTTCTTTTTATTTGAAGCGTACTCCGCAATAATATATTCACCGTGACCCAAAATCTGAGTTCTTGGTTTCGGCTGAGATGGTGCCTCATCTGTTCGTTCCTTTTCGTGCAGCGGGCGTATAAAGGCGGCAGATGTTTGCAACAGTTTCAGGTTTACCAGGTCATGTTTCGAACACATCGTTGCGTGTTCAGTTCCGAGCTGGGCAGTAACACTTCCGTCCCACCTCTAATGTCAAGGAGCATACGGTGAGCGGTCAACGCCCATTTGTGAAGCATGCCGTGACGTTTCAACGAAACCCCTCTCCAACTTCGGATACATGGATAATTTTTTCTATTTTGATGTGCATATCAAGTCTCTCTAGACTATTAGTCCTCCCCCATGTTGGCTACAATGGATTTTCTCGAAGAGCACGATACCGTTGGACCACCGGGAGAATAACTTGAGAGAAAGCTTGACATCCAAAATGGGCTTTCTTCAACTTCAAATTTTGAATAAAACTTTGTATAGATACGGGGTGTTTTGATAAATCGGGCAATTCTTTTTCTCTTCTTTTCGATTTTAATAAAAACACTAAAACAAAAACAAAATTTCAAAAATCAAAAGTCCAAGAAAAAATTAAAATACTCAAAAAACAAAAAATCATTAAATCATGCGGCCGGCAAACGTGCTGTTCCCCTGATCGCTGGACATGCCTAATTTTGTCTTTCCTATTTTCTGTTGTTCTTGAAACTCCTCAAGCATTGGAAATGAGATCTTGGCTTGCCGCGGGCTGCGAGGATCAGAGGCTAAAACATCACAACTGGCGCTTTTTCGGTAAAAAGGATAATGGGTGCTAGGTATAGGCATCCATTACTGGCGTTGTGGTGAGCCACAGAAAAGCCGGCTCATTTCAAGTATGTTAATGGCAGGGATATTTCCCGTCGCTAGCGCGCCGAAAGGTTTAGGTGATATTTTTTTCACTATATTCGTTTCTTTACTGGCTCAGGCTTTACAGTTAGCGGTCAGAAAAACAGAGCGCCGAAGAGAGATATGTGAGATCTGTGAGCCTTTCAGCCAAAAGCCATTCCGATATTCACAATACCACAGGTGCAGTTCCTCATTCAAAGCAGGTACCCGCTTCTGGTTGGCTAGATTGTCCGTTATTAATTAGGGTTATGATATTGACAGAGTCATGACCATGGGTCATGGAGTCATGACCATGGGTCATGACCCCAATTTCCATAACAATGGGAAGTGGCACCATTCAGGTTAAAAGTTGTTTCCAGTTTCACAATGCCCATTGTCCAGGCATTGTTCGTCTCTTGTAGTTCGGAAACAAATCAATCATTGACGAGATCACTCTATGGGATGTTTTAGTGATATTTTTTGGCATTGGCATTTCAATCGTGTTTTTCCGCTGCAAGGTTGAGCTTTGCTTTACAATAAAAACTGCTTTTTGATCGTTTCTCTCATGCTGTAAATTGTTCATCATAATTGCGGTTCATTCGTGTAAGTTAAAAAAAAATAAAATTAAATTCCAAGCCTTTCACCGATTTTTAGTTCACTTCCTTTGACAATTACAAGGGTGTTCCTCAGTTTCGGTGCGCCATGGCTTCTAATCAGATGGCAATGGGTGACCTTTCAGGGCTTTTGCCGTGCGTTTTCATGTATCCACGATCAAATTCCTTTCGATTTATGAAGAATTTAGAAATTGATTGTCATTCCGTGTAAATGTCGCTTATCAATACTCAATATGTGCGTGACCAATGCGATTACTTCAAGCAAATATGATGGCAGGCACAACTTTTCATTCTATATACGCATAAAATTAAATTATTTTCTGATGGAAAACTTCAAGTCTAATGTGAAGGTAGAGTGCACAAGTGGAGAATAAAGCAAGAGTTTAAAATGGGGGATACGGACCACCAATCAGAAGCCAGCATTTCTGGCCCCGCCCCCTTAATGACGTCACAATGACGCCATAATGACGTTACTATGACGTCATCAATGACGTACAGGGTATTACAAAGTATTCGTGGACCAAATGACTCATGCTCATGATCGTGGATGAGGCTTTTGCCAAGCTTTGAACCCGAAAACCCAGATATGTGTAATGGCGGGGAAAATTTCGGGGACACCCCGACCCCCTGGACCCTTCCGCGCCCCTCCCTACACCGCTCCATGCGTCATCCGCGCCCATCAGGATTGGGAAACACCCCAGGACCTATGAGTCAACCTACTCCGGGTGGGGGTCTATGGGAAACCACTTACCTTTATCCTGAGTGATCTTTTCCCTGTGTGCTGGCTGCACTTGGTTTGAAGTACCTATAGGCACCAATAATATATGGCCAGAGGAAGCCCGAGAGCCCCACGACCGGAGGTGTTCCTCCATGGTTGCAGTCCAAGAGACTGGACCGAGCGACCTCTGTGCTGCGGGGGTTATACTATCAAACAGCATCGCTTGTCGTCTGCGACCTCTCCCGGTTAGAGCATGTAAGAGCTCACGTCTTTCGGCACCTACATCTCTCAATGTATCGAGATGCACGGGTTATACGGTCTCCAATGGATACTTTCTCCGTTCCAACCTCTTCCCGTTGGAGGCTGAAAGAGCACACGGCTACAAAAACCCAGATCGTGACGTTGCAATACGTTCGGGTATCCCTATGGTTATCCAGGCGCCACCAGCTTCTTTCGACCGATGCAACTGGGATGAGCATGCTTTGGAGAATGCTTGAACCAACGTTGTTTCGCCAGCCTCACCCGCCCCACTGGCTTTCCCGCAATATACCTATCCCGCCGTTCACGTTGAGCTTGGCAAGCTGCTTTGAACCTCATCGGCGATCCAGGCAGACATCGTGAATTTCCCCGAAGCAATAGTAGGCCCACCTCCCGCCTCCCTCCTTGCGTGCCAGCTGGTCGGCAGCACGTTGAACCAGCCAGGTCAGCAGCACGGCAGCCATCATGAATCTCGGTGTGGTCGGCGAACTGAGAGAAGCGCGGCAAGTGGGATAGGCCCTTGATACGAGGTCATTGTCAGCACGTAATTGCTGGCGTTGAAGTTGCACAGGACGGCCATTACGCAAATCTGGTTGGTCGACTCACTATCCATTGCAGCCGCTTGCCTACATTGAACGGTCGAATCCGCTTCGTCTGGGCGAGACCGAGTCTGCTCAACTCCGCCCAGGTCCACCTTTGGCGTTTACACCTACCCCACGCCTCACCTGCTCCGTTGAATGAAGAAGGTATTTTCCCGTGATACGAGACCAAAGGTTGTCTCCTGGTGCACCTGGGTTCTCAAGTTGATTATACCTGCCCCGCGCCTCACCACCTTTGGCTATGAATCGAGCATGGGGATCCATCTTCGCGGGGCGGAACAAGACCAAAGGTTCGTTTGAAAAACCGAGAGATGGCCCATGCTTGCAGAAACCTGAAATTGTTTTCGCCTTTTTCAAAATTCAGGGGTTCTTTTTGCGGACAAAAAGCCTTTTTCGGGGTTTCCAACAACAAATAGACAAACTATAAATTTATGCAGTAAAGACAACAATGTGGCGGAATGCTTGAGGGATTTTCGAATCTTTCTTTGGATTTCCAATGAGAAAAAACTTCCAGTCGAACGTGGAAAACCTTCCAGCCGAACGTGCAATAGGTACCTATCTACCGACGTTCCTCAATGCTTTTTCGCGTTTTCCACCAAATTTTCGGGGGTTTTCCAACAGACTCATGCATTTCCAACCAATTATTTTACCATTGGAGACCAACCTATCATTGCTCCGCAATGTTCTGGTGGTTTCGGCGACAATTGAGAACGCTGTTTCATGTTTTTGACACGCAAATGAAAATCCCGAAATATTTCGGTGCCAGAATGTTTTTTTCGCGTTTTCCACCAAATTTTCGGGGGTTTTCCAACAGACTCATGCATTTCCAACCAATTATTTTACCATTGGAGACCAACCTATCATTGCTCCGCAATGTTCTGGTGGTTTCGGCGACAATTGAGAACGCTGTTTCATGTTTTTGACACGCAAATAAAAATCCCGAAATATTTCGGTGCCAGAATGCTTTTTTTCGCGTTTGTCACCCAATTTTCACGGGTTTTCCAACAGACTCATGCATTTCCAACCAATTATTTTACCATTGGAGACCAACCTATCATTGCTCCGCAATGTTCTGGTGGTTTCGGCGACAATTGAGAACGCTGTTTCATGTTTTTGACACGCAAATAAAATTCCCGAAATTTTATAGGTACCTACCTATCGACGTTCCTCCCCAAGCAACACAAAACATACGCGCAAGCCGGGCACAAGCTTGTGGCAGGATTGAATAAGGGCTGAATCTGGTAACTTGGCGACCAGGGATCAGCAATCTTGCCGCAGTCCGGGCTGGGGCTTGCAGCTTTTAGCCTTGCTTTGGCATATTCCGGCAATCTTGCTGCAAGCCGGGCTGGAGCTTGCAAATTTTTTTCGTTTCTTGCGGTCTGGTGAAAATTGCCAATATTGCCGCAATCCGGGCGCAAGCTTGCCGTTCCTTGGGGTGAACTGCGGAACCCACCACCAGTTTGTGTTACCCCAACCATCTATGCATTGTGATGTGAGGAACGGGTGGTCGTGAGACTTTCCCATGCTTCACAATTATTGCCTCCGCGTGCAACCCACCTGCGTTGTGAGTTGACCATAATTCGACCATTGTGGAACGAATGAGGGGTGAGAAGTTCGCATGATGCACATTTGCCCTGTACGTGTGCTGTTGAATGGTCTTCTTGCTTGTCCGTTCCCTTCCCTGTCTTTGCACTCTCGGACTTGCAATGCGTTGCAGTTTTTTGACATCTTTGATGAAGTTCGTCGGTTTGTTGCTTGTTTTCTTTTTGTTTCTCCGCCGGCCAAACTGAAAAAGTGAAAACTGCAAAATCTGCCTTTTCTTCCATCACCACACTTTTGTGTTGCAGACTTCCCGCGTGTGCGAACTGCGAGGTTGCGATGGCTTCGGTTGTTTCGTTTCAGGGCGATTTGACATTGCAGCAGAGAGATATCGAAGGTAAATGAGCGGCATTGCAATCATAACGACAGCGGCTGTCGCCATTGCTGAACCCCTTTGACAGTTCTCGAGGTCTGGATTTTTCTGAGATCAAGGCTCACTTCAGTATTTTGTGCTCTCAAAGGCCGATTTCTTTCGTTTTTGCTCGCATGGAAAAGAATTGCACCACAAATATTGCTTTGATTTTCCACATGACATGTGTTTTCACGAAAATCTCTTCGTGAATTTTTTTGCAGAGCCTGCGCAGATCAAAATCGGATCCCTGTTTTATTTTATTTTTTCAAGAATGCCGCCTGACAGCAACAAGCATGAAGAGAGATTGCTTTTTTCACGTTCTCACTTTGGCCGCGGGCGTGAAGATGCAAACAAAACCGAAGCAACACGTCGGTGAACGAATAAAATGGCGGGAAATGCCCAAATTCGCCCCGCTGCAGCCCCGATCTGCCCTGCTTCAGCCCGGATTGAACCTGCTTCACCCAGCATATGCCAAGATTGCTCCCGGCTTGCCGCGATCTTGCCACACCGCAGGATAATTCTGCCCGGTTCGAGCCCGGCTTGGAGCAAGATTGCGCACCCTTGGAATGGCAATCTTGCCGAATCGGGGAAAAAGGTTGGCCCTGCTATCTTGTGGCAAGCTTGACGGGCAATCTTGCGCCCTGTTTGCCCTGCTCCAGGCAAGCTTGCGGCAGTCTTGCGCCAAGATTTTGTGTTGCTTGGGTCAATGTTTTTTTCGCGTTTGTCACCCAATTTTCTCGGGTTTTCCAACGGACTCATGCATTTCCAACGGACTCATGCATTTCCAACCAATTATTTTACCATTGGAGACCAACCTATCATTGCTCCGCAGTGTTCTGCTGATTTTAGCGACAATTGAGAACACTGTTTCATGTGTTTGACACGCAAATAAAAACCCCGAAATATTTCGGTGCCAGAATGCTTTTTTGTCGCCCAATTTTCAGTGGTTTTCCAACAGACTCAAGCACTTCCAACCATTAATTTTACCACAGGTACCCACCTATCAACGTGCCGCAATGTTCTGCTGATTTTCGCGGCAATTGAAAACGCTGTTTCGTGTTTTTTT
>JASGXE010016855.1:0-10187 GCA_030068105.1 Sinentomon sp. SZTP_YWyxl
CGTAACCCTTTTTCTTTGGCCAACCTTTTATCTTGTGAACCAAATGGCAATTTTTTTTCAAATACGCTTAAGGATATTATTTCCCTTCTCTCTCTCAAACATTGATTGCAACTTATTATTTATAGTTTTTTTTTATTATTTTTGTAAAAATATCAATAAAACAGACATTTGTGTGTGTTTGCATCAATCAGACGTCTTTTTTCATCATTTGGATGCACATGTTACTGCAAATCTCAAAAATTGGTGATTTGGTGAAAGTGGTCACATTCCAGTTGAAATGGTTGATTTTTGGAGTGTGTCTATGTTTAAGGGGGGATATAAACCCTGAAAATGGTGATTTTGGAGAAAAAAATCACGAATTTCATTTTTCACTTCAATACAGGGTGTCCAAAAAGTCACGCACCAATGGGCTGCAGGTTTAGGGTGTGGCAAAAGTAACCGAACACCTAAATATCTCATATCCACAGGTGCCCTGAGTTGTGGCACGGTGGTGCCTTCCAGCCCAGAAACGCCTTGGGATGTGCTTCCTTATTGCGATAACAAACATCAACCGACCAGAGAGATCAAAGACTTTAAAGTGTCTCTTCCGGTGTCGCTAAACGAGATGGTGGTGTTGTTCTCCCCAGTTATAAGGCTTGCCAATCATTTGGAGCATGCTAGGTTGGTTAGTTTAGGTTAGGTTGGGCTTGATTTAGCTAAGTTGGGCTAGACTAACATAACCCAACGTGGGAGTGAGGGAAGGATCGACCGTCCAACACCTGTATCAGACACCAACCCAGATTCACAAACAACTCAATACCAACAGCCTCCATTTCAGCACCTGTCAAACGCCAGAACCAGCCATAAGATAACCGTTACCACACAAGGAAACCCACCCCAATGTGCCAGTGTTTATTGGCTGACAGGCTCCGGCATGCCACACCCTGTATTTCAATGAAACTGTTCAAAGTGCGAACCGTCTCGTTCTTGAAATTCGTGGAGTCGCTGTTCATGCTTAGTAAACAGCATGACAATCTCGACTCTCTGTTACGAAAACGCAGGCATTTCAATCAAGACCAGGTTAAGCGGCAAAACACGAGCAAGAAGCACGCTCGCCAAAAAGCTGACTGATTCTTGTGCACAAAACGCGCTATTCACCCGCCAAAACGAAGGAAAAGGGAGAGGAGAAACGACAGCAAGCCTCGCAAATTAGGACGACTCCACGATTATCAGACAGGAGGCCAACACAACTTTTCACGATCATTACGTTTCGCCTCAAGCCACTGTCCATTGGTGCGTGACTTTTTGGACACCCTGTATATACTTCAGTGTCCTCTTTCAGAAAATCAAATCGGTTTTTGTCTATCTCACTTGGTTTTTTCACAATGCTGCATTTTGCGGCACAACTTTAGTGTAGCGCCAAGCCTTTTTTTATTGGCGAAAGCACATTTTTTGCTCCTTTTTGAATGTTCTTTTGGCCAGAAGAATGAAATTTGGATGTCTATCAGCAATTGGCTTTCTAAATCCAATAGAAGTGTCATATATTCAATATCTATCACATCAGTTGTCTAACAATATAATTTTATTTTCATCTCTTTCCACCTTGGTTAGATATCTAAATATTGTTCAAATTCAAATGTGTTTTTCTCCTATTTCTACTTTCCGCTAAGTGAAAAAACTTTCGGTTTCATTTTCTCAGCAATTTGCAGAGATACAGACTTCAAATTTTTCACACATATGTAAAAAACTCACAGAATTGGAGCTGTGGGACCAGAATTTTGATTTTTTTGCTAGGTAAAGAGATACAGGTCTTTTCGTCGCACATTTTGCCGATTTTTTGCTAAAAGTCTATCGCAACTTGAATTTCCTAAAAATAAAAGCATTTGCAAGCAAAAAATTAAAAATCTGATTCCACAGCTCCAATTTTGAGCCATTTTTGGTCCAGAAATGACTTGTAAAATTGCTCTGCAGCCCACTGCAGCTTCACAATATGACAAAAAAGTTAGCGCTATAATCGATACAAAAATAGCTGTCATTCCTAAACTAACAGTCCAATTGTGATGAAATTTTGCAGAAGATTTACTATTATACTGCCTGAACTTCCTCTAAAATTTCAGCAAAATCGGTTCACAAACAAAAAAGTCGACCCGTCAGGGTTTATATCCCCCTTAAAAGACTATCGGTGGAGACACGATGTCCAGGTATAGCGCTATGTCGGACATAACGCTATACCTGGGTCGGGCCTTCCTTCTCGTGAGTGGGAAGGCCCGACCCAGGTATAGCGTTATGTCCGACATAGCGCTATACCTGGACATCGTGTCTCCACGGTAATATAATTGACATCAGACTGAGGTTTAAATGGGTGCATCTTTCAATGCAACAACGGAAAAGGAATAAGCGTTGTGCCATTGAATTGGGTTTTGAGGTGAACCTGAGGTTGAGTGACCTGCAATGGGGAATATGGCCGTATACACAGCTGTGGTTGTTTCAGTGTTTTTATGCATCCTTCGTTTTTTTTTTTTCGAAGAAATCGTGTGGAGAGAGACGAGTCCGCTTGAAAGCAGCTCTCGAGTATTTTTCTTCAAAGTGGATCACTGCGCTTGTCGCGTTCGTTGCCTGAATATCCAAGATGTTTCATTTAAGCGTGAATGGAGAACTGAAATTCGAGAAAGCGCTGGCAGCTCAGTGGTAGAGCTCTGAGCTTGAGAACAGAAGATTGTGGGTTCGAATCTCGTCATCGCAATTTTTTTTAATTTGCGTTTGGCACATGACAATATATATCACAGATGGAAAAACGGATGCAAATGGATATTGAAATTTTCCAGGCATGAATGCGTGTGCCTGTGTTCCAGTTGTTGGCAACAACAGCGGATGAGGCCGCACACCATTGCAGGTCGGTGCCAAATAATTGCAAAGGGAGGGCCAGCGAAGTTTCGGATCAGCTCTGCTCCAGAAGTGCACATTTTAAAAGCAGTAGCAGTACAACCAGCAAACCAGACAGATCATGGTCACAGAAAATTGTAAAATCTCAGAAAAGTAGAATGACATGGTTGCTACCAACCTGGAATACTCATGGAATTTTTTTTGTGACCTTGAAAACCTGGGAATCTCAGGGATTTTTGGAAAAAACCCTGGAAAATTGAAAATTTCCATTTTTTTTAGTTTACATTTTTTTTTGAATTTCCAATTATGACACCTGAAGAACATTTTTGCCTTCATCATCCCATTTTTGTCTTGACCCATTCGACCAATTCTCTTTCCACCATGTCTCATATTTCTTCAACAACCCATTCTTGATCTTGAACCCATAATCAACCCTGGAAAAACTGAGAATCCTCCTGGAAAACTCGAGGAATTCCAATTTTTCAAAACAGCAGCAACCATGAATTATTTCCTATCAGAAGATTGAGAGATGGAAACCGATAGAGTTTCGAAAATTGAGGCCCCAGCTCAAAATCTCCGATTACCGATTTTTGCACATCCCTGTCTGTAAAAAGGGCACGGACCATTCTGAAAATGAACACTTTGCATCATCGAGCATTTTTTTACGCAAAACATTTGAACTTTAGTACAGTTTTGGCATCGTAGGACGTTTTGCAGGTTTTTACCTAGCTGCTACTTGTCAACAAGTCTCGGAATTCACAGACACTTGTGTTTTGCAGCAAATTTTGCCTTTTAATTGCATCAGAACATAAGGAACGATCAAACACTTCAGTTGCAGTTGCACAGATAAGCTTAGTCCGATTAAAATGCTTCGATTGCACAAAATTGTTTAAATAATGCTTTTGATTCGCAATGATAAAAAAATAATGCTTTTGATTCACAATCTCTATTGCACATGCCCCAGTATGTCATCGACACAAGTTTATTGCACAAAATTTTTTTTTTGTTTTAAGTGTGAAGTGACAGGACAATACTGGCTTTAGGTTTTTGGAGTCATGCAAGATTATCGGTCGGTCAGGCTTGGGAGCTTGTCCAATTGACGTTTTGTTAAATAAAGTGCAGAATATACTCCACCCCCTTCCCTGGTCCTCTGTTGTTGACAAAAATCGATACCCAAAAAATTCAAGACTGCAACTGCAAAAATACGCTCCACGAACACAAGTTATTCTTTTGAATGCATTTGAATTTTGAACTGAACTTCTTTGTTTGAATTTTTGTTGCAAAGACCTCTCCATTGCAATTAAAAGCAGGTGGCAAGGGCAATCATCTTGATAGCAAAATAAAATGTTATGTTGCAAAAGACAAGGTGGGAACACCACCCATGTGTGCTAGCCATGTTTCAGCAGCCCTGTATCAAGGAGTTTTAAGCTGTCGACTATCATTAAACGCCACTGGTAAGCAATCAGTGTATGAAAAATCTGTTAATAAATTGTCATATTGCACATCTTAGTCACTTTGTGTAGCCTCCTTCCAACAAACTGCACTTGCACACCGCATTACAATTCGAGTGGGATTTGAAGAATCATACTGAACAAAGCTTCACCTGCTTTTGCAGTTCAAATATGTTGAACATGGTAAAACTAGCTTAGTTCAACCAGCTCACCCTCGTGGCCTTGATCTGCCTCCGCCGAAATTGAACCTAGGTCTTCCAGAAAACATGTTTGTCATTCGTCTGGAGACATGTGGCCTAAAAATTTGTGGCATGTTGACACGTTTATTCAGGCTGGTCACCACTGGACTGTGTACCGACGAACTGAAATGTGGACGATTGTTGATGATAGTTGGACCACCTCCCACAAATACGCCAACGTGAGGGCGAAATAGTGAATTTGCCAGGCCGAACCCAACACCGCTTCCAATGCCCATCGCGGCACCGACTCCGACCGCTGTACCGGCAGAATAGAGCATTGGCGATATGAAATCGGGGTATGCGGATATCATTGGTGAGTAAAATGGCATTGGCATGCCAAAAGGTTGTATGAATGGTGGATGCATTACCATTGGTGGGTAGTGGCACATTGGTGGGACCAATGGGTAATCCATGTAACACGGGTGCACGGGATGGATGTACGGTGATCCCATATGGTTGTGTGTGTGGCTGTGGACGGTTAACGGTGGTTCGGAGTGGATTATGTTGATGGAACCTGGTGGGTTCGTGATGACCGGTCCACCCTGATGGGGTAGCACTGCAATATCTGGTGATGGTAGTGCGGGGTTTGGGTGGTGCAGCGGTTTTGTTTGCGGGAGCATGGCTGGTGGGACAGGTGGCCGATGACTTAAATCCACTGATTGTATAGGTGGTGGATGCGGTACTTTCTGGACCACCACCGCTGGTTGCACCACAACTGCCGAAGGTTTGTCAACAACATTTGGAGTGTCTGCCACACCACCTCTCTCATGGAACACTTCCATTGGAATCTGATTTGGCATCTGTGCAAATTCGTTGGACAGATCATTCGCTGAGACATCATTTTCCGACAGCTCCTTGGTGTTTCGTTTCAGAACTTTATGCTTCTCCTGGAGTAGACTGTATGCATCTTTTGGGCTGTTCTCCCAAAACCTATCCTTACTTTCTGTGAGAAGTGTCTGTGAAACGAGCTTCTGGTCCCTCTTCTCGACGATCGACCGCTTTAAAATGTTTTCCTTGTCCTTGCTTTTCTCTGAAGGATACACGGTCAAGTTATCTTCAATGTCGGATCCGCTTGGGAGTGCATTCCTGTCCTGGAAAGTTGTTGAGCGAACACTCTCCGATGCTTCATGGCTGTTCTTCGCAACTGGATGAACCTTCTCCAGAGTCGATTTTGCAGCTGCGTGGATGGACTTACCGATCTCGGAGTCCTCACCGATTTTCGACAGAAATGGCCGGAACTCCGCCGGCATAGCTGCACCAGACAGATCAGCATTCACGTCCTGCATTTTTCCAATCTGTTGACTCACCTCTTGCTTCGGGCGATTTGCAACAGCGGAATTGCTACTTGAGCTCAACACTACTGCGGTGCCGTTGCTCTGGGCCGACGTCTGCGTAACAGTTGTAACCACAGCTGGTTGCTGGGTGTGAGGGCCGGTTCCATTCTGTTTCTGTGGCTCCACGCTTATGCCAAACACGTTGAGAACCCACGGGAGTCCCATGAACTTCGGCATCAATATTCCATCCTGGATTATGCAGTGGAACCGACCCGCGCAGGCGTCAATCTGCTGGAGGTATGTGTTCGTTATCGGAATGTGATCCTTGATCACGCCTTCGTCATGCTGCCTGTCATCGTTCAGGGCGTTGATTCCAAGCTGTAGCTTCTGCTGGAAATATTCCAAGACGTCCGATAGTTTGCTCTTCACACCAGCGACAATCTTTGCTGTTCTCTTCACCCGACTATTTGCAGCGATGCCACTTGACTTCTTTGGACGTCCTAAAGCTGTTGCTAGGTACTCCCCATTGTTGGCTACTGCTGGGTCGAGAGATCTTTCCTGCGCTGTCTGTTGCCGCTTCGTCGGGCCATTATCTGACTTCACCTTGACCGAAGAGGCTTTACCAACGTTGTTACCACCATCCAGCCTGACCACGTCCAAAGGTGTCCTTTCGTTGGTCGCAGCAGCAGATTTTGTGCCATTGCCACGACGATATGGTTTGTGTTGCTTTATTCGAAAGCGGCCGTGACCTTTGTGCCTGAAAGTTATAAATATGTTTCTGAATTTTTAAGAACTGTTGGGGGAATCGTGGCACTGCTCTGATCAAAAGCAAGTCCTTGGGAATACAGTGGTAACACAATGTACACACACTCACAGAAACAAATATGACTCCCATAATGCAAGTACCTACATTTGATCATGGCAGTCATTATTGCTTCCGTGACTGTCTACCATATTGTTAACACAAATGCAAATGTTCATATGCATACAGGAATCAAAGAGAAAAGGAGGTGGGACAATGATCCACACTGCAGCCATTGTTGGGCACAAGACTGTCTGGGCCGCCCAGAAGCCAAATTAGACAGTCATCAGCATTCAGTCTGATTTTTGGCTTAACAATACCTGCTATGTCAGTGATGAAAATCAGGAACAAGAGAATGGCCCTGAAATACCACCTTGGGGAACTCCAGAAGTTAATAGGGCAGGGGATCAGACAATATGTCGTAAACCTTAACAACCGGGGTCGCCCACTCAAACACCTGACTTCCTCATGAGAATGGAGTGCTTCACAACATCAAATGCTTTGCCCTTCCAAATCATCTATCCCACGATGACAGCATCAAACCTTTTGCTACCATCCAGCACCAGTGTCAACTCTTGACTGAAGGCCAGTTGGGTCATGCAGCATCAACCAGGACGAAAACCATGCTGGAAAATCAAAACTTTTCCTTAATTCCAGCATGGTTTTCATCCTGGTTACTCCTGCGTAACCCAACTGGCCTTCAGTCAATAGTTGACACTGGCCCTCAATGCTGGCAAAGGAATTGATGCTGCCATGATAGGATTGATGCTTCTGGAAAGCCAAAGCATTTGTGATGAACCATCCCATTCTCGTGAGGAAGGCTCAGTTGTTTGACTGGGCGACCCCGGTTGTTAAAGGGGGACACCCCCATCGGATGAACTTTTGTTTTTCAACCGATTTTGTTCAAATTTTGCATGCATTTTGGACATGCAAACAGTGCTTTTAAATAATTGTAGGGTGAGCGCGGGGGGCAACGCCCCCTAGAGAAGAAAGAAATTCACCCAAATATTCCATTTTCACATCTCTACAAAGATATCTAGGCAAACGTATTTCTCAGTGAAAAATTTGGCCATCCTATGCAACAGGGTTTCAAAATTATGAGCTCACAAAGATGAAAAGCAAGCGCTTGACAAAAACACTCTAACGCCGACAATATTCAAGTGCCAGTGTTTATGTTTTGTAGAATTGAGGGGCGAAACTCAGGTTTCATTGAGGGGCGAATAGTCAGGTTTATCACCCTTCTTAAAAATTGATGCGATAGTCGGCCTGTTCCAGGCAACAGGAACACCACCATTCTCCAACCTTTATTCAAGCTTCAAGATATGATGAAAAAAAAAACAATCAAAATTTTTGCAAAAAAACAAGGAAATCGTTTTAAAAGGTGAAAAACTAACTGCTGGAGCCGTTGGAAATACTGCCTTTCATTTTTTATTGTTAAAGAAAGTTGCATTTAAGCACCATTCCAGGGTAAGCCAGCATCTTTAACTGATCAACATTCAAAACTCAGAGGTCAAGTCCAGCCAGGACGGTTAAGTCTTCTGGAAGAACTGTCTCCAATGCAAAATGTCCGGTTAAGTCATTTTGTTTATTTTCTATTTTTTATTGTGCGATAAATGCTTGAAATTGCTGTAAATTGGAAAAGCTTACAGCTTTTCCAATTTACGGCGGTGGAGATGGGCCATGGCGTGATTTCTGCAACCCCATGAAAAATCTGCAACCCCATTCTTCGGCTGTTGGCATTTGAGCATGTTCCAAAAGCAATTGTTGTGAAAGCGCCAAGACGAGTTCACAGCAATTTTTGTGATTTCTGGTTATTTTAGCTGATTTTGTTTTGCATCTCGTTTTTGTCTTGCAATTTCGTGGTCCTAAAAAGGGCCAAGGGCCGTTGAGGTTTGTGCGCCTGGCATCAAAAGTACAGAAAAGAGCACTTCTCAACTTTTGTGTGTGTACTTTCATGACACATGACTTCTTCCCAAGCACATCAGGAAGATTCAAATCGACGCGCCATGGTAACCCACTTTTTTCAAAGGATTAATCTGTCAAACATGCTTTGGGCGCTTTTGCGCCAGAATATACCTGTGCTGATAAACTTCTCCAATTTTAGTGAACAGATGTGAGGTTATGGGTGGAAGGGATTTGGGGCAGAAGGGATTTAGGACTAACTTGTGATGTTTTCGTTTCTTATAGCTGTAAAACGACGACTGTCCTTTCCTGTTCTTCCTCAGCCATGCATCTTGCTGTGCATCCCTCTCCAACGAGGGCTGATCTTGTCTCGGAAGGGATTTTAGGCTCTTGTTGTTGCTGTTAGGCTGCTGCAGTGGGTCACTTAGCGGGTTGGTCAGGCCTGCTGGTTCGATGAAACCGGTCGCATATCCCTTGATGTTTTCGTGGGAGTACGTGGAGCCGATTGCTGAAACAAGAAGGCAACAGTGAGGGATGAAATTGGGTTGATCGTGTTCCCCATAATTGGCGATGAAGGCATAAAAATGCACTCACACCAAAACTCTTCAAGCAATTGGAGTTCATCATTTTTACACTCCGTTGTGTGTGGCCATGCTGATCTTGGAGTCCAGTTCTCTGGTTTGGCATTTTTCCGATTCCTGACCGCCATTTAGGCAGTGATAACATGTGCCGCGCAAAACACGTGACTTTCGTGACATGCGAGGAACTTCATTAATTAAGCCTTGTTGAAATCGAATGGTCCTTGATAAAATAAAAACGGCCTTTGGAATACGTCCCTTGTTCTGAGAGCTTTGGCGGACCCATTGTGCTCAATTTCACCACCTCGGAGTAGTTACGCAACTGCGACAGCCCAGCCTGCCTAAAGACGAAAAACGGAAGGTTGACTTGCAATGTGAGTGCCTCTCTTGTTTCTTTATCGTGGAAAATTCCATGATTTCAGTCATTTTTAGCTTCGCTGAAGCCTGTTGGCACACGCTGTTTTGGGTAAGGGGTTGAGCTGCAATCTGGAAAACGTATGAGCTCGACGGCTTGCAGTTGTTTTAGGGGTTGTCGCTTTGAAAGTTTTGGCCTTCTAAAATTATCACAACGCAGACAAGATCGCAGACGAGCCCTGAGCCTCTGTACCACGCCGCAGCCAGCATAGATTTCACATCACGGCTCCGCTCGTTAAATGCACACAGAATTATTACTCATTCTTCCCTCGCACTGTCCGCGACTGGAATGCACTTCCTTCTTCCTCCACACTTCTGAAAGAACGCAATCGAATAAAGAAGAAGTAAGCTGTTTCCGGTCACCGTGCGGCTGGAACTTTGCTTTCGTCTATTCTTGGTTTTCCTTCCTTGATTTTTTTCCCTTCTTTATTTTTTTTTACTGCGTTCTTGGCGGTTTTTTGTCTTTGCCACCCGCTCTTTTTTTTTACATATTCACCAATTAATGTGAATAAATAGGGATTTATAACCAACAAAATGCGAAGACTTTTGACTCAGTAGTCATCAGGACACATTCATATTTTGCTTGCAAGCGCCAATTTTGTCGTTTTTTGGACGCAATCTATGGTCAGCTTGAGAAGATCGAGAATTTGCCAGTGTTTAAAGGG
>JASGXE010016856.1:0-19161 GCA_030068105.1 Sinentomon sp. SZTP_YWyxl
GAAGGATAAAATATCAAATCTCCAGGCAGAGGTTCGTCCGACAGAAAGTAAAATGCACGAAAGGTGACATGGTCACGAAACCTAAAACACACAAGTGAATATGATAGTCACAAATTCAATTCTTTTTCTTTCATGGAACTTGGGAGGTCATCGCATCAAAGTGCCCAACTGTATTTAGCAATCATACTTGGGCAGAATGTGGCTGCAGAAAGAAGGAACAATCCTGCCAAATACGAATCTGCAACAATCCAAGACACGGATGCCAACAACTGCAAAGCATGAAAGAAAATGAAAAACGGCTCGATCGGATTTCTCTGCTATCAAATTAAAGCTACAGCATTTGGTATAGTTACAGAAACAATAGGTAATGACTCACATGATCCAATGTGGAGAGGCTAGGGAGTAGTATTAGGCTGTATTGAGGGGGGAACCCCACCTCAGGGTCAAACTTTTGTATTTTATTTTATTTGCTCACGTGATAGGATCAGCCTTTCTGGTCATTTTGTTGAAAACCAGAGGTCAATAGTTGCTTTGGTTTTCTCGCAGGAGCAATTTAAGCGGATGCATCTCATGGCAGAAAATCAAGTTTTCCGCAATCTTAAACTTCATTTTCTCGGCTTCATTTTTCCAAAATTTCCATTACAAAAATTGATATAACTTGAGAACCCTTTGAGAGAAAGGCATGAAATTTGGTATAGGCCTACTTGTACGTGAATCTTATCCCAAAAAAATGTTCTCGTCGGATTTTTTTTATAAAAGGCAGCGTTTTCAAGTTATGTCAATATATCATTGCCAAAGTCAAAAATTTTTACGCAAAATGCGAAAAATTGTCATTTGCTGTCCGCCTACATGTAAATATCTTAGGAACAAAGGCAGACATCAGAAATCCGAGGAGAACATTTTTTTCCTGGCATTTTCAGGTACCAGATGCCACAATCTCAACTTTGTCTCACTGCCCTGAGTCTAGTTATATCAATGCCTAATTATGCAGCTTATATTTAACTCCAAAAGAGAAATAAAAAAGATACAATATTTTCTATTGGTCCATGAGGACTGCCACTTCAGTTGTTTCCATTCCAAATTTCACTAAAATCGGTCCACTGGTTCAAAAGTTACAGCTAATTCAATACGCGGGGTACGTTTGGCGGGGTTCCCCCCTTAACCCCTCAAGCCCGGAATTACGAATTCGGGTTTTGCAATGGTATTCCGCAATTTTCGGCACCAAAAAGTGTCGCTCCCGCCGGAATTAATGATTTTTGCAAGGATTTTCGAAAAACGGAAAAAGTAGAAATGCATGCATTTCCCTCCCAACCAAGCCAGATTTCTGCTCTGTGTCAATGAAATCACTCATATTTTGATGTTTTCAACCAATAAAAACACTTTTGCACAAAAAAACTGGCCAAAACACACAAACCACTGAAAACCGCACCAAAATTGAGCAAAAACTGGAAAAAAACAGGAAATTTCATCATGACGCCATTTCAAAACGAATGCAGCAAATCGAGTGAAACAAGCGTCTGCTGAATCGTGCATCTTTCAACTTTTCGAAAATCCAAATTTGGGCGGCCGGCAGATGTCGCGCGATCGCGAAAAAAAAAGGCGCCTTCAACAGGAACTCAAGACAAAAACCCGGGAAATTTGAAAATTGCGCCAATTTAAAACGGTTGGACCGATTTTGGTGGAATAAACGTCTGCTAGATCGCTGTTTATTCCTCTTTCCGACTATGAAAATTTTTGCCGACGCGATTCGCCGCATTTGCGGCGATAAACCCATTTGAATGCATGGTATACCCCCGCGTACGGTGTACGGCAGTCGGCAAATCACCACAGCTTTAAACACGCGTACACCTTACGTCAGTCGGATATCAGTTGCAGTTTTTGAGCGCGTAAGGTGTACGGGCGCCGGGCTTGACCGGTTAAGGGAGTCATTATTCTTTCTGTGACTGCACAAACCCATGCACAATCAACCATGCATTATCTGATATCTCTGGTGAAAACGTACCCTTCCTTGATTGTGGCTTTGCTGAAGAGTGGAGCTGCGCTGTGATGTCCGGTTGTTCATTTGTTCAATTGTTTGCCTGTGCCTTTCTGCATGATGAAGGCTCGAATTGAACTTATCAGCATTGTAGGTTGAAAATGATTTCACAGTGTCATTAGCTCTGGACAAGCTCTGTGAGAACCCTGAGGGAGGGTTGTTTGGGTTGAACAGATTCGGTCCATAGACTACTTCAGGGCTGCCCGATGAAGAGTGACTGTTGGCGGGCTTCGAAGGTGTCGCGTTAAGCCTGGCATGTTTTGATTGTAATGGGGACTTAGTTGCATTGGACACGGTTGTGCTGCTTGGTGCAATTATTGGAGGCCTCTTCTGACCTGGAAGCAGAATTCGGATATTGAACATCAGAAAATGGAGAGAATCCAACTTCGATACTGATTCAGGGTGAGAAAAGTGTGATTTGGTATCACTTATGACTTAAGTTCGTTCAGAATAGGATGATTTTGGCACAGGTCAAAAAAGAAGAGCATTGCACTATCTCCCATCAAATTCTCCAAGTAGGTAGTACATATCAGTCACTACAGCCGACTTTATTGGTGTCTCCAATTGGCAACTGCAAAAACAATATTTTCTGGTAGGTACCTAGGTACCTTTCTGTCAACATTTTCTGAAAATATTTTCTGGTACCTGTCCTGGCAGTGCCACTAAACAAGGTACCCACCTAGGTACCTATGAATACCTGTCTGAATCGTGCAATGGATAGGCCATCTGAAGTTTCGAGTAGGTAGGATACCCATGGCACGAGTGTCAGTTTCTGCGGCAGAAACTTTTCTGTGCTGCACTGGTTCTCGAAGATGTGGTTTTTTTATTCTGCTGTGGAAGTAGACGTTTTTTTTTCAAAGAACGACCGTTTGCTATTTGCAAAATCACGGCATCCACACAACTTCAAAAAAAAAAAAAAATACTGATTTTCCAGGAGCAAAACACATTCCCTGAATTTTCAGGTTTTCCAGGTGCGAAATACATTCCATGAATTTTCAGGTTGTCCAGGTGCGAAATACATTCCATGAATTTTCAGGTTTTCCAGGTGCGAAATACATTCCATGAATTTTCAGGTTTTCCAGGTGCGAAATAGGTACATTCCATGAATTTTCAGGTTTTCCAGGTGCAGAACACATTCCCTGAATGATGCAGGTCTGTGTACACAAAAAGAAATAAAGATGAACAGCTGTTTGAAGTTGTCTGAGAAAATTTATAGAGGTAGGCCCAATGTAGTTTCATAATTATTCATGCCTTTGATTTTAGCACCGGCAGCATCTGAAGCAGCAACGAATGTCCTCGACAGACGTCCTCTCTTCTTCTCATGGTACTCTGCAACGACCTCTGTTGACATTTCTCTCACCAGCTTCATTGTTGCCTCGGGATAACTAAGAACAGAGAAGTGAGACAATTTAACTTTTTGACACGATATCGCTTCAGCAAAGTTAAACGAAACAGTATCCTCATTCAAAATAAAAATCTAATAAATTATTTGCTACCAACCACAGCCCAGGCAGAGAACAAGTAAAAGAATTCTTCTGAGCTGGAATGTTTGATGCCTTTGTGGATGGGTACCTACCTACTAGATTCGGATATCCCTTTGTTGATGAGCAAAACCTACCTACCAAAGGAAAATCGTACCAACACCTACCTACAATCGTTTTGGTATTTTTTGTGATGGGAGAGCTTTTGCATCTAGGTATTCCTATAGGCTAACCAGAAAAAAAATTGACTTTCTCTCTGGATCCTGTCATCTTCGAAGGCGATGAGCAGGTTGGTAGGTAAAATTTGAAATTAGATACTGTTGACATGTATGAATCAGGCCTGTAGTTGTTCTTTGCAGATTCCTATGAGGAAGATAGGTAAGGCCAATCATGCATGCCAATTGCCAGTGTGCCTACGAATATTTCTGTTTCCTGAGAAAGTTTTTTTTTTTAACTTTTTTTTAACATTGGTTTTACATTTTTGATCATTTATTTTTATCAGCTTGCATACCCAGTTGGAAAATGAGAGCAATGCTCATTGCTGGTCTTGGGTTGGGACAAAAATTCCAACTTCATTAGAACGAACTGCAGCAACAGTTGCAGCAAACAAGGTTGCGTGACCAATTAAGTGCTTCCTTCCATGCAACGTAAAGTGCAGGTAGCAACATTATTGCTGGGACAGGATGCAAGATAACTCTGCAAACCCAAGAAGGATACACGTATGCACTCTTTTTCAGGCATGAGGAGGTCTGTGACCACACAAGAACCCAGGTCCATGTATGTAGGTACCTGCCATATTTAATTTCATCTCTTAAATATTTAGGGAACTTACCGGGCATTACCCATTTAATTTAATGAGGAATATCAGAATAGCACTAACAACAGAACAGCAGAAAAACACTAAGGGCTCTTAACCTGCCGTTAGGGGGCTGAAAGGGGCTGCTTGGTCGTGAAGAGAGGTAGTAGAACTTTTCCAGGCCCCAGGTATTTATCAATCATGTGAAAGAGTGGATTTTTAAGCAAAAGATAAAGTTCGGAGGAAGGTAGGTACCTAGGGGTTCGACTAAAACACTTAACAAAATTACTTAACGCTCGCTAAACAAAACGACTAAAACACTTACCTAATTAGCATGCACATAATGCTTAACTAATCAGGGATGTCCAATTTTTTTTATTCTTTAGTAGACATGCTTGATGCTTAACACTTAACAGTTAACACTAAACAAATCGACTAAAACACTTAACATGCACGAAACGCTAAAAAAATCACTGATGCCAGACTTTTTTCCAATTTTTTTCTTCTTTAGCAGACATGCTTGACATTTAACACTTAGGAGACTGCTAGAAGACTCAGATGGGTTGAGGGAAAGGAGGAGTGTAGGCTTTGTGGAGCAGAGTCAGAAGACTTGCCGCATGTTTTGCTCTGGTGCCGGGAATTGGCGGTAGAGAGGAGATCGGTTGGTTGGGAAGAGATGACAGGTGAAGATGAGGAAAGCAGAAAAAAAAAGATGTGTGTGGTCAAAATGAGGCTGCTGCGGTTTGTGATCGTTTGGGAACTGGGAGAGAGGATGAGAAGAGTTTGTGGGTGGAGCAGGTGAAGCGTTACCTGCTTGAATGGAAAAGCAGAGTGTCTGTGTGAGTGACTTGATCTGGATATTTTTGTCCAATGCTGTGTTTGTGAGTGTGTCTGTGAGTTTTGAAGTTTTTTTCCCTCGATTAGGCCTACCTGGTAGGTAGTTAGGTATTGGCGAAAAGAAGCCAAAAACCATACACTTGTCTTCGGTAACGCTAAACAAAATGACAAAAACGCTTAACAGCATGCGCCTAATGGTTAAAACAAATCAGGGATGCCCATTTTCCCCCTGCAAAAAAATTGTGTGCGAAAGAAGAAGAAGGAATTGGGGAAAAATGGGCGTCCCTGATTTGTTTTTAGCGTTAAGTGCGTGTTAGTCATTTTTGTTCTGCATTAGGTTGGTAAGTGTTAAGCCACAAGTGCGTGTGTGTATTGTGTTTGTCGTTTGTTAAACGTTGAGTGTCAAGCGTTATGCATGTCTGCGAAAGTAAAAAAAAAACTTTGGAAAAAAGTTGTGACACCCCTGATTTGTCAAGCGTTAAGTGCATGCTATGTGTTTTAATCGTTTTGCTAAGCGTTAAGTAATTTTGTTAAGTGTTTTAGTCGAACCCGGTACCCAGCCTACCATTCCAATCAAGTTAGCATCCACTTACGTGCATCCCATGAACTCCATGTTGGCAAAAACCTGAGCCAAGCAAACAAGTCTCTGTTCGTCTGGTATCCTTTGCATATTTTTCAGCATGAAATTTCTTCTTAGAAGCCAGTGCTCGTCGCTTTCGTACGGCTGTTTGTATTTGTCAATTTCCATCGTGGTTGTCGAGTCACGCATCATGCTTTGCACAGAATTAATTAAGTGCAAAGGAAAGAGTGCAAACGTCAGGGAAGCCTATGACATGAAAAAGGAAAACACACGAAATGCAGTAGGTAATGAAGGTCGGAAATTGAATTTCATGCACTTGCCCTAACTTCACAAAATAATAATTCCAAAAGCACCATTTTGGAACATGATGGAAAGGTGGACTGACAAGTGACAATTTCGGAAGACACACTGCTTCTACCCAGAGAATGTCAAAGCACTAAGCAGTGTTGCCAGATGGTTTGTTGTTTTTAATGTACCTATGGCTTAGTGTTGATAAAATTCAACAATTGAACACACAAAATACCTCGGTACCAAAATAAGAAATGAGCACAATCAAAACAGTTTTCTTTTTCTTCTGAATTAGTAAATTCCCGGAGACTATCAATATGACAACTGACAACCCAAGACCCATTGCATCAGAACCCCAACTTGTGCAAAAAAATTAGGCAAGGGCGGTACTTACTCTGCCACAGTTGAAGTACCACCGCCCTTGCCTAACTTATAGGTAATGCCCTCTGCAGCTCTCAGAACAATTCGATGTGCAAAACAACTCCAAGATGGGCCACGGCCAGTTATAACAAGCCACCCAAAATGTCATGTTTGGAGAACAAAGGCCATGATATTCTCAAAGATCCCATCAGAAAACCCTTGCTTTAGACAAGTGACAAGTTCCTCTGTTGATGACACAACTTATTTCGAAGCGAAAATCCGACGTGTGGCACAAAATGTGGCAGGCTTGAGCTGAGGGCGCTGAGGCAAAAAAACTCAACACAAATGAATTTGCGATATGTGCAGAAGGTTTCTGGTGGCGCATTCAATTTAAATTTTAAATTTAAAAACTGGGGACGGAGTCCCCCCGCCGACGCATTGCATTCAGAGGACGTCAAAGTCCGGAGTCAGATAAAATCCAATGCCAAGGAAAGACGCACAAAATATTCAGTGCATGTAAGCACCAT
Source organism: Sinentomon sp. SZTP_YWyxl (assembly GCA_030068105.1). NCBI lineage: Eukaryota > Metazoa > Arthropoda > Protura > Sinentomata > Sinentomidae > Sinentomon > Sinentomon sp. SZTP_YWyxl. The sequence continues at coordinate 6,905 of JASGXE010016856.1, forward strand.
GTCAAAATGAATCCATTCAGGATTTAGTCAAAAATTGAACAGCCTAGGCCAAATGCGTCATTTCCAATATGGCAGATGGAAGGTGCCCAAAAATAGATTTCAAGTATAGGCAACTTCAAAGAAATTGGTTGTTGGCCATCAACCAGAAGCATCGAATATGTGGCAGGCAAAAGAATGTCAAAAGCAAATAAAAGACAAGAAAAAGAACCAAACCTTGGAAATGAAGATGAGCCCGGACATGCCAATTGCCAAAGTGATTTGATGTCATCCAGTTGACGATGGAGGATCATCAATGCCAACCAATATAAAAATGTCAATGATTTAGGTCAAAAAGAAATTGTCCTTGGAATAATTTCAAGTAAAAACAAGAAAAAAAGGGGGAAGAAAATTAGAATTTTGCCATGTCCAATCTAATTTTTTTTTTGAACATCAATTCTCCTTTTCTGACACCCACCCCAAATTGGAAGGTACCTGCCTATCCATTAAAAATATTCCACCTAGCCATTCAAATTGTTCAGTTTGGCGCGAACTGTTGCGATGAAATGCTCATCAGAAAAATGCAGGATATTTGGGGAAAGACATAGCCGGTTCCACAAAAAAGAGTTCGATGGAAGAAACAATTTCTGTCTATGTTTTTTAACAAAATGGGAGGCACAAAAGATGAATATGTGCCTGCTCTGGTGGAGTGATTATTTGGAGTGAAAACCCAGGGTCCAGCACCCCAACCCCCATGGTTCAGAACACAATGCCTAAAAACTGAAATGTCATGTAAAGTCCTCCGCAGCTCAAGCGAGTCCCAGCCAAGCTCATTTATGAGAGATGTGACACTGGCATCAAAACGAAAATTGCCAGAGACAAATCTCGCTGCTCTCCTCTGCACAGCCTCAATTGCATTGATGTAGCATCTTTGGTAAGGTGCCCAAGAAGTGGTGGAGTACTCCAACAAAGACCGAACTGTTGAGAAGTATAAGATAGACTTTACTCGCCTAGAAGCATAATGATAGTTCCTGATGAGGAACTTCAATTGATTAGAAGCTTTTTTCACAATGTTTTGAATGTGAGGCACCCAACTTAATTCAGAATTGAAAGTCAACCCCAAGTATTTTACAGTTTCGGGCCTAACCAAGACGGTTGTCCCCACTCTGTAATCATGCAGAGCAGGTGAACGGGATGATGAAAAGGACATAACAGATGTTTTTGAGGCGTTTATACCCATGGAGTTTGCATCACACCAGCTTGCAACAGAATCAAGATCTAGCTGCAAAACTGCTGCCTCATCTGTGGAAGACACCGGTCTGTAAACAACGATGTCATCTGCAAAGAGTCTGATACCAGACGATATTGCAGATGTCATGTCGTTAATGTAAATTAAAAAGAGCAAGGGGCCACACACTGACCCCTGTGGGATACCACTTGTAACGGGGAAAACATCGGATGTTCTCCCGTTTACAAGAAGTTGAAAATGCCTATCGGTAATGAAGTTAGAGAGCCACAAAAACAAATTTTCAGGGATATTAAGACCAGCCAGTTTATTTCGTAGGATGGGGATACTGACCCTGTCAAAAGCCTTAACAAGGTCGATAAACACAGCATCAATTTGGACAGAGGTTCCAATGGCAACAGAGAGTTCATGAACAAAACCAGTAAGTTGGGTTTCGCAGGAAAATTTTGATCTAAAGCCATGCTGGCCATGGAAAAAGAACTTCTGTCTCTCAAGAAGGCGATACAGATAGCCAGCAACAACTTTCTCCATCAACTTGGCAGAGGAGCTAATCAAACTGATTGGTCGAAAACTGTGAACAGACAGGGTTGTGCCACCTTTTGGGAGGGGCTTAACAACACTGAGCTTCCAGTCTGGGGGTATATAATTTAAGGCTAATGACAAAGAAAACAAGACCAGCAAAAATTTTGATAAGACATCACTATGGTTCTTCAACAGCACCATAGGGATGCCATCAATGAGGTCAAATGAAGAGCTTTTGCAGGATTTAATGGCAGAAAGCAGATGTCCAGGTGTTAGCACATCGGCATCCCTCAAGAAATTGTTGGAAGATTCATTACAATCGAAACTCGTGAGAACAGGAGCAGCAGGCCTACTCATGTGCTCCCGGACCTTCAATGCAAAGGACAGAGGAACATCCTCCCCATCTCTCTCAGCGGGACCACAGGCACTGTTGAAGTTTTGCTATGATGGAATCGCCAGAATTGTTTTGTGGAGATTACATCATTTATGGCCAGTCCACGGACAAATTTACGCTCGAGAGCATAAAGCTCCCGCTGATAGTCCCTTAGGGCAAGTGAATATTGTGGGATAAGACTTGAATCAGTAAAACAATTTCTGAATAATTTCTGCAGATGCAGATACCGTGAGCGGAGACCAGCAGTGAACCACACCGGAAAGGAAAAGCCACCACATCTAATGGCCTGTTTCTTTGGAATGAATTTTTCAGTCACAAAACTGCATAATGATTTAAATTCAGCCCAGAGCTCATCCAGGCTGAGAGCAGAAACTCCAAAATCCAACAAAGCGAAACTAAGAAATCTATCCACGGAAATCTTGTCATAAACTTTAAAATTGAGGCCCACCCTGTCCACCTCTGGAACAGATGGCAGTGAAGGTGGAGATGCACAATCTACCAAAAATTCTGCAAAGATCATATAATGATCACTAAGACCTACCAATGGGTGGATTACCTGAAGCTCTGATTTTGGGCAATGAAATACGAGATCAATAGTAGACCCAACTGAATGAGGGAGAGGAAAACCTCTTGGCCGTGTGATGAAATTAACTACCTGCTGAAGGGATAAGCTATCCACTATTCTCTGCAATCCATCAGGAAATATCTCAGACTCAGACTCTTGGGCTGGTGCATGAATATTGAAGTCTCCAAGTAAAAATGAGGGGGGGTTGCAACCAGGCTGGATCTGCATTAAAGGGGATACAGCATTCATAACCTCGGTGCAAATCCCAGTAAAACAATCCAAAGCTAAGCTAGGCGGCCTATAGAGCAATATCAGAATAACAGGGGGAAAGGATGATTCCAAAGCAACAATAATCAACTCAAAAACTTTACTGGCATGGATGAGCTTTGGCTTAAGGTGGTGTCTCACTCCAATCAGGACACCCCCACCAAGTCGGGAGCGATCCCTACGAAACACCGTATAGCAGTTGGGAAGCAAATCCACCTCCGAACATGATTCATCCAGCCAGGTCTCAGTCACAGCTATGCAGTCCAGATTGGGAGTGTCAAAAATAGGATGAAGAGCCTGACGTTTAGGAAGCAAGCTTCGCACATTAAGCAGCAACACTGACAATCTGAACTGCAAGAGATTTGGAGCAGAATTGTGAAGGTTTGTGAGATTCAGTGAGTCAGAAGATAAGCATAACTCCGAATTATGGGTTAAGCTAAAAAAGAATTGACGGATTGCACCAAACCAGCAGCCACTCTGGTGGCGCCCGCTTCCGAATAATGCAATCCATCAATGGAAATACTTGAGGACTGAGCACTCCTCAAATCCAGGAAGTTCACGTTAACAAGATTCCTGCAGTATGAGAGGAGTGAGTTATTAAGTTTCAAAATTTTTGCTGAAAGCTCCCGGTTCCCAGGCCTGGGAGGGATTGAGCAGATATTGATTGATATTGAAGTTCCTGGATAGGCCAGACTAAGTGTGGCATTCAGATCACTGATCAATCTGGCGAAAGCGAGGAAACAGTCGGCCACAGCGCCATGCTGCACATCCACCTCTCCAATAACCAGATTGACCAAAGCCCTACGTTTTCCATGGAGGCAGCCCAGACAATTCCGGAACAATATATATGCACCAGAAATTGTGAGGCCACTCCTCCACCTTGTAAAACGAGAGCAATCTCGAATGCCAGAAAAGGAAGGGTATAAACGCCTCAGATTTGAGTTACCAATAGTGATGACGACAGCATCACGATCAGCAGAAACGCCGATTGGACTTGAAGCTGGAGCCGCCTCATGCTGTGGCTTGGTTCGCACCTCATTCTGAATGATCCGCACCTCATGCTGGGGCTGATTCCGCAACTCATGTATGGTCTCATTACTCCCATCATGAGCAGGTAATCCGGATCCAACCCCATCATTACAGTGTCCGATTTCGGGTTGCAGAGCAGAATGAGGAACAGAAGGTCTCCGAAGCTCAGCAACAACGGCTTCCAACCTCCCGATCTTCACCTTTAAATCCCTCAACTCATTACGTAGAGTGCAAACCTTACAACAAAAGGGGGATTTTTCGGCGTCGGAGAAGGAGCAAGTAAGTCCAGATGCACCAAAGGATACCCAATCACTGCAACTGTCGCACATGATCCACTCAGCCGCTGGATTAGACTTCGCTTTTTTCGTCCGATTGTTCTTCGTTTGAGGTTTAAGTCTTGGTATCCTTGAACCAGGAGTGGAGGGGGATGGACCCGGGTTCAGTTCGACATCACCGCAACATATCAGGATGAGTGACAAGCACACCACCAGTTTCAATGGACAGTTTTTGAAAGCAAATGCAATATTGAAGCGATGTATCGCTGTGACTTGAAAGCTTTGTGGTCCGAATAATGCAGGAAATTTCGCACGTCTTTTTGACTTGGCTGGAGACATCAGGGTGCTTAGGTCAGATGCAGCAGGGGTTTCGAAAAGGCCGGCAGTTGTGTGATAATCTGTTTGTTATCTCTCAAGTGATTGAGTGTGCTCGAATTGAAAAACGTGACTTGAGCATGGTATTTGTTGACATAAAGGGGGCATATGATAGAGTGAGGTGGCATGACATTTGGACAAGGCTGAAATCGGTAGGGGTGTGTGACATGTTTATCGAACTTGTTCAGGCTTTGTATAGTGGCAGTGTATATGACTTCCATTGGGGGGAGATTGTGCTCAATGGGGTGCAGTGTGAATCAGGCCTTCGGCAGGGTTGCCCAATGTCACCCTTGCTTTTTATTTTGGTACTGGGGGAGTTGGAAGAGAGTATCGACAAGCTCGGAGGGCAGTTTGGCTTCAAGTTGTGGGATTGGTCCGGTGGGGGGCATGGCCTGCCCTTCACGCTACCGGGGTTATTCCTGGCAGATGATATTGTGTGGCTGGGTGAGAGTGAGTCGGATTTGAGGATACTGATGAGTGAGACAGCCAGATTTGGGGCAGAAAAGGGGTGGTTGTTTAGTGAAGAAAAGACGAAGGTTGTGAATTTCTCGGGAAACTGGAAGGGAGATAGAGGCTTGGTTGTTGGGGATTGGGAGATTGAGAGGGTGGGATGCTATAAATACCTGGGCGTGGAGCTTTCAGACAGAGGATTATCTTGCAACATTCAAGCAAGGGCTTAGGGCAAAGGCAAGGAGGTTAGGTGGAATGACGAAAAGTATGGGTAAGTGGGCATTGTGTCGTCCAGAAATGATGAGATGGATGTGGAAAGGTGCGGTGGTGCCAGCTCTGACATATGGTCAGGAGGTATTATGTTTGGGAGCGGGGGTTGAAGGCCTTTTGAACAGTGTCCAGAGAGATGTTGGTTTGAGGGTCATGGGGGGAAATAGGCTGGTAGCTCAAGCTGGGTTGGATGGAGAGTGGGCATGTGCAAGTTTTGAGGTGAGAGAAGCTAGAGCTAAGATTGGATACTTGGCAAGGCTGCAATACATGAATCGGGACCGGTTTGCGAAGAAGGTTTTCATGTATGTGCAGGCAATGAGTAGTGGAACATCATGGCAAAAACGGATTCGTCAAATTGAAAGGTGGAAGGGTACATTAGGGTGGGGCAGATACATGGATCTGGAATCCGAGAAAGATTGTGTACGCAGCCCAGCAAACAAGGGGACCTGCTGGGGACTAAAAATGACAGTCCAAGGGACAGTGTTTCGCCAGCCCCGGGGACTGCCTGGGGTAATCCCTAAAAGGACCAAATGTCCTACCTGGGGGACCGCTTTTTGGCTTGCCAAAATGCCGTCCCCTTCATGTCTTTCCGTAACGTAATTTGATTTTAGTGGGGACTGACAAAAATGATCCCCATGGAGTCACCTTGGTCCTCCACATAATACATATTAAGGCAGGCATCAATTCTTTGTATAGTCCCAATGACTGCTTGTCAGGGAAGCCATAATTCTCACCGGATAGATGAAAAATGTCAACACTTCTGCATGGGGGACCAGTTTTTGTTCACTGGTGTTCAAGTGCAATTAACGCTCCGAAAAATTCTCGTTGTTGCAAATGTTTGCTCCTGTCCCACTGAAACCGAAAACAGTTGGGTGAGCGGCAAAATTTGCGCCTCTGAGAATATTTAATCCTGACTTAAAGTCCTCATGTAAGAGTGTTATGGGCGATTTGATCTCTGGTCAAGGCTTCGTTTTCTATTTGGACGATACGATCGGTCTTCAACTTTGTTTTTTTTTCACCAAATTTGGTTTCGAAGTTCTTCCAATCCGTCGGAAATATTCTTTCTGACAGAGAGTATTCCGCCCATAACGCTGCCTGTCGTTATTCATGCCTGAGAGTCGAGTGAAAATTAAAATTGAGTGGTGACTTGAATTTTTAGAAGAAGAAGAAGAAGAAGAGGGGAAGACTCATAGCCAGGCTGATGGGCCTATAGCTAACCATTCATTTGAAAGACGTTTATTTTTACGTCAGACAGACATGTCTGTCATTATGTAATCACTGTCTCCCCTCTTTCCTCCATTCCTCCATCAATCACTTTATTAAGTAAAATATGCAGGAAATACATTTAATACACTCAATCAAGACAAAACGAGCATGACAGAACTAGAAGCAACAAACAAAACATGACAATAAGAATGAGAAAAAAAAGAGGATGGGCAGCCCGCTGAAGCTGTCAAGGAAAAAAAAACTGTTCTTTGAAGTTCTGGATTAGGCTACTGAAGGCAGGCACCAATTCAGTTGGGCCTACTCATCATGTGAAATACCTGTCGTAGTCCACATTCCTGAAGTGACTGGAAATGACAGAAACAAATGCAGCCAAACCTTTCAACTCCAAAGCAGAAGTTGAAGTAAATAGAGCTCTTAATTTCCACACAGAAGGGTGCACCCAATAAAATTGGTTAAGGTATGCCTCTCGCTCTTCTTGGAAATGGGGACAAACAAAAAGATAATGAAACTCATCCCCAACATTATCAAAGCTGCATAATTTGCAGAGACGATCCCTTCTCTCAAGACCTTTCCATCTGCCTACCTCCACGGGAAGTCTGTGATTGGCTGTCACAAAGCTCGAAAGAGCTTTCTTCATCTTCATGGGTAATTTACCAGTGGACATGTAAAAAGGTAATTTAAACTCCTCTTTAAAATCAGAGTATGTTCTGCCTTTACTGGACTGATCCATCGCAAGCTTCCAGGGCTCCAGAAATTTCTGCTTCAGAACATATTCCACAAAGGGAAGTGAATCCTTAACATTTTGAAAAGAAGCATCACCCAGATCTAATAAGAATTCAATATTTAAAGAACTCAGCAACCTGTAAAAACCAGCAAGCCAACCCTTAAGCAATGTAGTCTTGCTTGTTTCCTGCAAGAGATTATACATAACCCTGCTTGGATGTGTTCTAGGTTTTTTCAGCAACCTCAACCAAAACTTATAAACTGCCAAGTTTGCTGCAATGTGAAAAGGTTCCATACCAGTTTCCCCATGTATACAATAATTTGGTGTTCCCTTTTTGAAACCAAAAATTCTCTTTACGAATTCAGCTTGTAGCTGTCCCAAACCCTGCCTGCATTGATAGCCCCATATTTCAGCCCCATACATGGCTACTGGCTGAACTGTAGCTTCAAACACTTTCACCAAACCCGGAACATCTAGCCCAATGAAGTTCTTGCATTTTCGCAATGTACTATACAAAGCTCTCCTACCCCGAATAGTTAGATCTTCACAAGCAGCAGAGAAAGTGTTTGCAGAGGAAAACTGTATGCCTAGATACAGGTATTTGGTTACAATCTCCAGCGGTTGCCCATCGAAAAGCACTCTATCAGGATTAGTGGGGAGCCTGCTGTTTAACTTCATGACCTTCGTTTTTGAAATATTCACCTTCATATCCCAGTCTAAAGTGTAGTCTCTGAGGGCATCCAAGCTTTTTTGAAGGTTAAGGAAGGAATCTGCCACCAAACAAGATCATCTGCATACATCAACACATTGTAATGCTCTGAGAGCTGTCCACAGTGCACCGTCACCCCTGGAACTCCCTTCAAAGAGATACTCCCCAAGGTCATTAAGATAAATCGAGAATAGAAGTGGCGATAGGATTTCCCCTTGCAGAACCCCTGCATCAATATGAATGGGTGATGACTCCTGATTTTGCCACTTTACTCTCGAAGCAAACCGGTTATACATAGAAATGATAACATTGAGGATTTTGCCATTCACTCCGAAATTTTTTAGCTTAGCCCATAATTTGCTCCTGTTCACTGTATCGAAAGCTTTTTGGAAATCAACAAAGCAAACCCATAATTTTTTGTTTTTTGCATTTAAAATATTTCCCAAAGAATGCAATATAAATATGTTATCTACAGTGCTGTAGTTCTTCCTAAAACCTGCCTGAAATGGAGTAAACTTGTCCTCACTTTCGGCCCAGGCATAAATCCTGGCATTAATAATCCCAGTGAACACTTTTAGCAGGATACTCAACAATGTGATACCCCTGTAGTTTTCAACTTCACCCTTATTCCCCTTCTTATGTATTGGCACAATTATCCCCATTGCCCAGGCAGTCGGGAAGTATCCTGTGTCTAGCAACCTGTTAAAAAGCACCACCAAGTACGGTATTTATGTCGACCCTCTTTCAAAAATTCAGCTAAAATGCCATCACTACCGGGGCTCTTGTTATTTGCCAGCTTATTAAGTGCCCCAGAGACTTCGGATCTGGTAATCTTGCAATTTAAGGCATCTCCTGTCTGCTCTCTTACAGCTCCCTGATGGGCTGCACAATCCTCAATAATGCCAACTCCACTCTGATGATAGTCTACTTCTACTTCATCATCCTTTTCCAGCATCCTCCTGAAATGATTATAAAAGTCTTCCAATGAAATAGATAATGCTGTTTGGTCAACTGGTTTCTTCCTATTGAAATGTTTCCAGAAAAGTTTTGGAGAAGAAAACATACCATGGTACAAAGTCATTCCCATAGCTTTCTCATGACGGAATTTCTCCCACCGTGTATGCTTTCGATATTTATTTCTTGATTTGTTTATCAAAATTCTCTCACCTGTGCGCCTTGCTCTGTCAAACTCAATTTTCAAACTTCGACAGCAAGCCTTATACCATGATGGCTCAGTTCGATTCACAGAGTATTTTATTTCAATGTTTCGACCCCTAGTCCTGTGCTTAATAGCTGAACTGAGAATGGTGGAAGTGATCATGTCAACAGAAGCATCTATATCGTGAGCCACAGTGGGCCCTGTGCATGAATCAAGGAGATCTTGAGCACGCTCCAAATTTTGTTTGGAAATACTGCCACTCAGTTTGCTCAAGAAGTTTTGTCTGAAGGAATTTTTCCACATATATCTACAAACGCCATGTGTACCTGACGGAGTAGCAGGTGCAAATTTAAATTTAGAAGCGGTCTCCTTGGGATGATAAAAGGAAAATCTTATAAAGGAATGGTCAGAAAAGGACAATACATCAGATACAGTGAATAAAACAACTTTCTGAAAGAAACTGGAATGGCAGATCATATAATCAACTACACTACTTCCAAGCGGACCATGAAAAGTAAGAGCTCCATCCTCGTCCCCCGGATGCCTCCCGTTCACAAGAACAAGATCAAAAGATTTGCAAAAGCCCATCAAAGTTCTTCCCAATGAGTTTATTGTTTGATCATTTGAAGATCTTTTTGAAAGACAACGATCTTGTTCAGAACTGAGATTCCAGCAGACCTGAGAAATTGGACAATCCTCATTCTGAAACTGTAATTCCTCAAGTTGTTCGTCTGTCTCACCACCCACTCTGCAATTCAGATCTCCCAAAATTATTGTATTATCACTCTCCATCCCACTATCTGTTCCCAGCCACTCATTTATAAAATAATCTAGTCTTTCAGAGAGGTCATCAACTGGGCTAATGTAGGATCCGACGATAAACAAGTCCTTTCCTAGGCCCAGCCCACCTTTTAGCTTAATCGAGATAAAACTTGAGTGTTCACCAACTACTTCTACATTCCCCATGCTTCTCCTCCAGAGTACAAGCAGACCCCCAAAGGGTCTTCCTTTTCCATTTTCATTATGCCTTGCTGGTACAAAAACAAGTTCATAATTTCTAAAAACTTTTTGGATCGACTGGTAATTTGATTCAATGAAGCTCTCACTTAACCATGTTTCCGCTAAAAACACAACATCATTTGCGAAAATGAGATCAACAAACTCGGGCAAATCATATTTATACTTTAACCCATGAACATTAAGATAGCAAATTTTTATCTCATCAGAATTAGTAGAGACAATAGAAGGTGTCTTTGCTGGAAGAATTAAGTGTCCCGAGCTCTGACCCATCAGCTGGCTGTTCTAATACACAACACTGGAACCACCTGGAGCTGGCAAAATAGGCCATTCTGCGAAGGACATTTGATGGCCCGGATGCTGAAACCTTGGCTGAGGAGCCCGAACACCAAAGTTGGACTGAAATGGGCGACCTCCAAGAGGAATGTTGTTTGCTCCAGTTACTGGTGGTTGACCCGGCAAGCGGGCATTGTTCTTCTGACCAGGTGGATGTCCAGAGTGGGTGTTGTTACCTGGTCGACCCTCTTTTATCATGTGCAGCCATCTATTGGAATAAAAATAAGTGCAAAAGGGGACCGAACGGCGACTGTTTGGAGACGCCCCCAGACAGTCCCCCGATGTGCCGAAAACACAAAAATAAGGAACTGTCGGGGATCGATTGGGGACGACTTTTTGCAAACAAAAAAAAAAACAATATTTTATTGCGTGTCCATCTGGGGACCACTTCAGGGGACCACAATGAGTGCAAAAGGGGACCGAACGGGGACTGTTTAGGGACGCCCCAGACAGTCCCGGGATTTGCCGAAAACACAACCAAGGCGACTTCAGCAGTCGGGGACCGTTTGGGGACGACTTTTTGCGAACAAAAAACAACATTTTTGGGAGTCCATCCGGGGACCACTTCTCGGCTGTGACATCAAGACACCGTTTTTGCAAGGATCACGGGGACGACTCGGCGACCGCGTGGGGACGCCTGCTTTGGTCTTGAAATTTGGGGGACTGCGGGGACTTGTTTTCGGAAAAAATGGGCGAAACGGGGGCTAAAATGTTTGCTGGGAGAGATTGAACAGGAGCAGTGGCATCGGTGGAGAAGGGAAGTGTCACAAAAAAGCTCACTGACTGGGTATTCTGCAAAGGATCAAATGCGTTGGGATGGAATATATGATGGTTCTTTTGGCAGCGACTTGTTGTTTCGGGCCAGGGTGGGTGCTCTAGAAACTGCGAGACGGTTGCGTTGGGTGGATGGGAAGGAGGAATGCAGGCTCTGTGGGGCAGAGTCAGAGGACTTGTGCCACATATTCCTGAGGTGCAAGTTGAAGGAATAGAAAGGTATTAATCATTCGTGAATCTCACCAAATGTCTCGATGTGCACACTAGGCTTTTAGCTCACTAAGGGTCCACCATGCCAAATCAGTCAGTAGTGCATGCGAAGTGTGAAGAAAGACACATATTTAGCTCTCAGAACGAGATCCAGAAATCTGTAATCTCCTACAATGAGAGCTTATACAAAATGCATATTTACAATAGGAATCAAATTTGCTCACCTCAATTGGAATTTAGAATTCATCATCGAAAACGGACAACAAAATGATGACGAAACCAAGACATAGCAATTTCCTCAGAAAGTAGGGAAAAACATGACGCTAAGGCAAAACGAAATACGAAAAACGCAAGTGGGTCATCGGCCCTTTTCACTTAGTGTTCATACCTAACGGCGCGCCCTACAGAAATCTTGATCCACGCGGATCAAGCGCGAAATATAAGGGAGCGAACCTGTCCTACCGCGCTCAGGGAGGGACGAAGAGGGAGGAAGGGAGAGGGGCTTTTGCTGCCTGAAGTCATCACCATCTGGGATCAATTGATGAAGTGGAGCCGTGCCTTAAGCAGAGGCTCCAGCGACGTTCACCTTCTTCGACATGGATTTGTCGCCAGAATTCACCGGCAACTCGTCAACAGCATTCACCTGCAACTCGTCAACGCCCTTCAGTGCAATTCGTCATTCTCAGGTAACTATGTCCATGACGACACTGGACTACGACGATCCACACACAG
>JASGXE010016858.1:0-10727 GCA_030068105.1 Sinentomon sp. SZTP_YWyxl
ACCGATTTTTTCTTAGACGATTCCCACCGATCCGTTGGGCCGATTTCGCCCAAATTTGGACGGACGACGCAAGGGACCAGAATCTGGGTTTTACCGAGCCGTTTTTCGAAATTTTGACCTGTATGGGGCACACGTGCCATTCTTTACTTGGCGCATGTTGCGGTTCATAGATGGCGACAGGCGCAAAACGTGTGAAGTTCACAGATGGCAGCAAAATTGAAATTGTCAGTAAAAGTGCACTGATGCCAAACAGATGGCATGCGCGCTTAATTTCCAAACAAATCGCCAGATGTTTGACTGAATTAAAAAAACATTTCGATGAATGTGGATCCCCGAAGTGGTTTTACGCTGCAGCCGTCGTGGCCGAGTTGTCGAAAGCGTCTGCCAATGCGCAGATGGTAGTTTCGAATCGCAGCAGGATTTTTTGGAAAAATCTTTTGAAAAATACCGAAGCCCTTTTGACAACAAGCAGTGGATATGACACCACGCAGAAGGGTGAGACTGCGCAAGTGGTTGAAACCACGCAGTTGGTTGACACCACGCGCTAGGTTTACACACCACTCGGTAGGTTGACACCATGCCGTGGGTTAACACCACGCACGTTGACACCAGGCAGAGGTAAGGTTATAGGTTAGGTTAGGTTAGACGAGATTGGTTTTAGAAGTCGTTCATTTTGTAATGTGGAACGTTCCAGTTGAAATTTTGGCGATTTTTTGGAATTTTGAAATTCGCGGCACGCGTGACAGAAGCCGAGCCCGAACATTTGAGCAGCCAAAGCAGGTCGCAGGAAGCGAATCATATTGGAGCATGTTTATGCGCGTGTTCGTCACTTTGTGTTGATTGGGACAAAGAAAGCAATTCCAAAACGCGCACTGCTGGTGTCAAGAAAAAATGCAAATGGCAATTCTATCATTTCATTTGTCATACATTTTGTGTTTTTGTGTCTTTCTTGGCCCTGCAGAGCCCCTCGTCATTCGCATGCTCAAATGAAAAATAAACAGCAGTTGCCGCAATTAAAATTTAGATGCCAACGTTGCTTTTTGATCGCATTGATGGGAAATTTAGCCTCCAGAACACGAATATTGCATAAAAAATGAACCCCAAAGTTCAATGCTTTTTTCAGCTTCTGGGGGGCACCGCCGCCAAGACCCAGGCCAGGGGCTCGATCTGCCCCTTAGAACCCCGCTGGGGCTCCAATCCTGACCCCGAACACTGGCAGTATCCCCCCATAATCCGACTACTGGCTGGTTTCGCTCCCAGAACACCATCTGGGTCGGCACTCATATCCTTCCCTGCCACACCCGAAAAGATTCATGGTTGTTACCAGGCCCTTGTCATGGACCTGGATCCTGGTCTTCTTTACGGTGCAAAATGTCAGCAGCACAACCAGGGGCACGAATGGTTTCCTTCCAACTATACTGTCCTGGACCAAGGTTGCTTTTCTTAGAAACCTTTGCAGTGGCTCTTGCATTGGGACACAGACCAGATGAATTATACTTCCATCAGATTAAAGGCTCCGACACTGTTTTGGAAATACATAAGTGAAGCGTATGCTACATGACTTCATATTGACTCCGAGTCCGGTAATCTCCTCACGGGAAACCTATCAGACTTAACAAGAAACACTCTCAAATGTCCTCATGGCTCCATGAAACTGGACATAACTCGCACATCAAGCAAAACAAGCAAACCTTTTCAAGAAGGGCAATCATGAAGGAAAACATTTTCTGAATCAATGCGGGCGACCCGCAAACAATCCTGATTCTTGTAAGATACTTGCAATGCGTACGTCGTTTGAGCCCCTTTTCGGCCCACCAGCATACTGCACAAATACACCTGACACCCGACGGGCCGACGCGAAGGTTCTGTCATCGCGACAAGACACCTCGAACAAAATCGATTCTTCGTAAGCCCGCGAGTGCCCGATGACAAGACACGAATTCAAAATCATGCAATTCTTTATACAAACACACTGGAGTGGAATCCCGGCAGCCCGGGCGCAGTCCGGCATTTCTGCACTTCTCCCCATGAACCTTTATTAAACAGAACTGCCGCAAGGGTTCAATGGTGGCAGGGCAACGAATAAATTCATTCGGAGTCTGAATGTTTAAAAGAACCATGATATAGGTACGTAAAAAGATAACAAACGTAAAATACAAAATTAACCTACTTTACCTTTGCAGGGAGGATGAACACATATTTCTGTTTATGAAGGCAATAAGGATATTTCTGGCCTTGTCGCACGTAAAATTGACATGATCTCTCCAGGACAGATTGAAGCTGCAGAGGGTGACACCTAGATATTTAAATCTCTTCAGGAATTCAAGGGGTTGATTGTTGATTTCGCCGCATGGACCAGGCGTCGCATGGAGACACCCGGTTGAGATCCGACTGCAAGTAATGGGAATCCTCGAGTGAATATTTTGACTTTTTTTGACTTTTGACTTTTGATATTTTGACTTTTTTTAATTATATTGACTATTCTTCCATTGATTGGCCGGGGATAAATCAAGCATTGTTGACAAATCCACTTTTTCAACCTAAAATTCTCAAAAGTCGCTCAATAAATGATAATTGGCTCACCATAAAAAAAAACTCCCCATTGGCTATGCATGAACTCTCTGCCGACCAGAAAGGCAAAAATTAGCACTAAGTATCCTTGGGTCAATGCCAAACTTAACAAATTGTTCCACGAAAAGAGATGTGCCCACTCGAAATTTAAAAGCAGTGGATTACCAGCCGACAAAGCCAGTTATGAGAATCTCCGAACTCAGTGTTCTGATTTGAATTCTAAATTGTTTTACTCTTTCATTAATAGCTCGCTTGACGACAAATATTCACGAACATTTTGGAGGTATGTTAAGTCGCTTAGATCTGGCAGTTCTGTTTCTCCCCTGATCTCACCTGATGGGAACTTGACTTCAGATCCAAAGGGAATTGCAGTAGTTTTAAATACGTACTTCACCGGAGTGTTCTCGCCGAGTAGTATCAATGACTTCCAATTTCCGGATATTACCTACTGTTGACACGACTGATGGGCTCTGGACCTTCCCATCCATTCAGGTCCAGGGCGTTTATAAGCTTCTCACCAATATAAAACCCAAGAAGGCCATGGGTCCAGACGGGCTCCCTTTCTTCTCGCAATTGATGCATAGCGGGGATCTTCCGCAGGACTGGAAGAGAGCTTTGGTGATTCCGATCAGGAAGAAAGATATGCCCGCCAATCGTCCCGAAAGTTATCGCCCCATTTCATTAACATGTATTTGCTCTAAGATCTTCGAGAAGATCCTTTCCACTTTCATTCGAAACTTTCTGCAAAAACATAAAAATCTACATCCCAACCAATTTGGTTTCAGAGAAAAAATGTCGTGCGAGACGCAGGTTTTGCTTTTAGTGGACGAAATTGCAAGGAACTTGGACGATGGAGTGGGCACCCATGCCATTTTTCTCGATTTCCAGAAGGCGTTTGATTTAGTTCCCCACGATAAACTTTTGAACAAATTGAAATCATTGGCCTTCCCGCCTTTTATCTTGAGACTCGTAGCCAGCTTTTTATCAAATAGAACCCAAATGCTGTCTGTTCAATCATCGACTTCTGAAGAATCACATGTCACTTCTGGGGTTCCACAGGGAAGTGTGCTGGAGCCACTTCCCTTTTTGATTTACATTGATGATATTTCGGCGAACATGGCCTCAAACATACGGTTATTTGCAGATGACTTTGTAATTTTCAAAGCTGTGAAGTCCCGTGACGATTGCATGCTCCTCCAATCGGACCTCAACTGTTTCATTCTGGTGTGACGCCTGGGGAATGCGTATAAACCCAACAAAAACCAAATCCATGGCCTTCTGCAACCGTTCGATAAATTCCCGGATGTATTTTTCTTATGCAATTAAGGATCATCAAATAGAAAACGTAAAGCTTTTCAAATATTTAGGCGTGTTTATTTCCTATGATCTCACTTGGAAAGACCACATTCAGTTTACCTGTGCTAAAGCTAATCGTACCCTTTCCTGCATTGGCAGGAACATGCGTTATTCCTCCAATGAGGCTAGACTAAAGGCCTTCGTGTCACTTGTCTTACCGATTATTGAATATGCGTCGGCAGTTTGGGATCCTTCAAGTCGGGATCTGGTCTCTAAAATTCAAATGATCCAAAGGAGAGCAGCTCGTGTGATAACAGGTCACTTTACCCGCGATGTTAGTGTGAGTAGACTTCTATGTGATCTCAACCTCGAGTCGCTAGCAAGCAGAAGGAGATCGCACAGATTGAGTTTATTTAAAGACATTTTAACGCATTCCTTAAATTTTGAATTGCCGAATTGTTATTTCATAAAACCGAATCAGCGCAGGACAGACAACGGACTTGCTATTTCCACCCCAATTTTAAAACAAACGTAATTTTTAACTCGTTTTTCCCGAAGACAATAAGGGACTGGAATGCTCTCCCTGCCACCTTAGCACTCATCTCCCGATCACGCATTCTCCTGGCGTCGCATCAATCTTAAATTAGTTGCATTCTTTGGTGCTGTATTTTATTTCGTTGATGCTGTATTTTATTTCCCTCACTTGTTATTGTTTTAGTGTTTTAACATTTTCTCTTTTTTATATGACGATGACAATTTGTCAAGTTTTAGTGTGTTCTGGTCTGCCACCAGATTCCTCGTGGCAGTATTGTCAAAATAATAATAAAATAATAATAGACAAAACGAAAAAATGTCATCGGCAAACATGCGGATGCTCGAAGATAAACCGCGCGAAATGTCATTGATATAGATCAAGAATAGCAATGATCCCGCAGAATACTGCCACGAACTCCAAACCAAACGTTAACTTCAGGAGAATTTTCGCCCTGAATAGAAACCACATGGGCTCGATCAGTCAATAAATTTGCGATAGAATTTTTAGAACAAAGACAAAAAACATTAGTTTTTCATTTTGTCCAACAGCTTGATGTGGGGAACAAAATCAAAAGCTTTTTTCAGGTCGATAAAAACGTCATGAGTTGGGGTGCCATCATCGAGATTTGTCGAAATTTCATCCAGAAGTAGGAGAACTTGGGTTTCGCAAGACATCTTTTCCCGGAATCCAAATTGATTACTGATTGTATGGAGGATATCCTTTTCGACTTCTTCAACTTTCTTCTTCAATTCTTAAAACCCCCTTCGCGAAACTCTCCCCTGAAAATCTCATGCATCCGATGTCAACCTGAATTGAGTTTCCGCCTCCATTTAGTTTTCATGCATCCGTACCAGTCAGGACTAAACTACCAACTGTGAACTCCACGTCTGCTAACATTGTCCATCGCCCCCAAAAATCCGGTTCTGTCAGCTACTCTCCCTTTTCCCAATAAAGCTCACTTTTGTGGTGATGGTGTGCCAGTAACTACTTATTCTCTTGATACTACTTATTCTCATGATCAACGGAAATCTCATAAATTTAACCAGAGACTTGGGATGATGACAAGCGCTAAGACCTCTCATTTTAAGGGCATAAAATGTGCTGCACTCAATTGTCAGTAAATCTTAGGTTTACAAAAGCGTGTAGATCTTTTAAATTTCATTTCTGTCTTTGATATCGGCATAATTGTTTTGACAGAGACCTGGTTGAGATCTGATGTGAATGATGCTGAAATTTTTCCAAACGGCTATCAAATCTTTAGGCACGACAGATTTGGAACCCGTCGTGGCGGTGGCGTTTTGGTTGCTGCTCGCGAAGGCATTCATTGTGTTCCCTCCCAGTTTTTCCTAAATGCAGATAGCCCCTTAGACATTATTTGGTGTAGCCTAGAATAAAATTACAAAACAACACTGAAATATCCTTAGGCGGTGTATATTTGCCCCCTGGTCTACCGGCAAATGATCGAAGTCTTGACGATTTCTATGACTCCGTTGTAGCGCACGTATCAAGTGGTTTGAAAATAATCATTTGTGGTGATGTGAATTCCCCGACCACTTTTTCAATTGAGGACTCAATAGTGAATACCTTACCTCTGAACAACAGTGACAAGTGCAAGTGCATTGAGCACTTGGACACATTCAGTTTCCAACAGTTAGTCAACTAACAGTTAGTCAACAGTTGCCAACTAGGATCACTCCCACTTCCAGCTCACTCTTGAATGTCGTTTTGACCAACTTTGAGTTCCCCGACTTTAAGATTTCAGTTGTAGGTACTCTGAATAGCTGATCATGAAGCGGTTCTTCTCTCAATGTCCCAGAAACAGCACAAAAATCCACGGAAGGTTGAGCAATTTTTTATAATTTTTAATATTTATAAATTTTTATCATTACTCCTCTGTCGATTGTACCAAACTGAACCGAATATTGATGACAAATCCTCTTTTCCTCCCCAATTGCATGAGCACGAAACCCATTAATGACAACTGGCTGACCATCAAAAACACCCTTCTTTCTCTAAAGAATTCGATGTCTATGTGAAGAGGATTAATGCAACCCCAAACTTCCCTGGGCAAACTTTAAAGTCAGCAAGCTACTTCATAGGAAAAGATTTAAACTTACTGGCTCTCATGTTGACGCGCGAACCTTAAAGCATTGCGGGAATGCAAGGAGATCCCACCCTTAACTGGTCGGATGGCAATCTTTCACGAGTGCTGCCGAAATCGCTGCAGTTCTGAACGATTACTTTGTGAGTGTTTTCCACAAAACTTCGTCCAGTAATACCAGTACTTCGTCCAGTGATCCCACCAGTTTCCGACGTCACTGTGGATGAGTTTTTCGCACCACGAATAGAGCCTGCAGCTGTTGCAAAACTCATTTCAAGAATTAATCCCAAAAAAGCTATGGAGCCTGATGGTCTACTGGGTCGCTAAATATCAAGGAACTTTCTCCAGCAATGAGTCGCATTTTGTCAGTCCACTTCTCTCAAATTTTACATATGGGTGAGTACTGAGTTTCCGTGCGATTGGAAGAAAGCTATCATAATACCAATTAAAAAGAAAGACATGCCTTCCAACAGACCTGACAGTTTTAGGCCAATCTCCCTCGCGTGCATATGTTCCAAAATCTTTGAACATATTCTTTCTACCTATACGTGCGTAACTTTCTTGGTGAGAGGAATATTCTGCACCCAAATCAATTTGATTTCCGCCCAAAATGTCGTGTGAAACCCAAGTTCTATTATTGTTTGACGAAATTGCCAGGAATATAAACAGCGGTTCCTCAACACATGCCATATTTATCGACCGAAAAAAGGCCTTTGATCTTGTTCCCCACGATAAACTTCTGTTAAAATTGAAAAATCTTAAATTTCCGGTTTTTATTCTCAAATTGTTGGATAATTTTCTTGAAAATCGGTCTCAAAAGGTTTATGTCCAAAATATTACCTCTGCTGAATCTAAAGTACAATCTGGTGTCCCCCAAGGAAGTGTGTTAGGTCCACTGCTGTTTCTGATTTACATCAATGATGTCTCAAATAATCTTTCCTCCTCCATCAGAATGTTCGCGGACTACATTGTTCTCTACAAAGTCGTAAACTCTCCAGATCACTCCCACCTGCAGTCAGATCTCAACCGGATTTGCGATAGGTGTGACGTCTGGGGTATGAAAATCAAAACAGCACCACCAAGGCCATGATATTTTCTAGGCGAAGTAAAAAGCCTATCATGCAAGTTGTCCGCAATGAAATAAATAGCCAATCCATTGAAACCGTTGTTTGCTTCAAATATTTGGGGGTCATATTCAATTATTATTATCAAAAATATTCAATTTGCAGTAAAGCCAGAAGCACATTGGGTTTTGTTAGCAGAACCATGAGAGAGCCAACATGAGAGAGCCAAATTAAAGGCCTATTTTCACTTGTCTTGCCAATAATAAAGTATGCATCGGCCGTGAAATAGTTCAGAGGAGAGCAGCTAGGATTATAAAACTGTCATTTTCAAGAACTGTCAGTGTCAGTAGACTGCTCCAAGATCTTGGTTTGGGTTCCCTGTCTTGCAGGCGAAAAGAACATAGGCTAAAGCTTTCAAAGATATCGTTACACATTCCATGAATTTCTGAAATAAAAAAACGTCTGCTTATTCTATTAAGCCTATTCAGCGACGGACTGATAACGGGCTTTCTTACAACTCTCCATTTTCCAAGACAAACATTCTTTTCAATTCGTTCTTTCCCAGAACCATCCGTGACTGGAACAGTCTCCCTGCAGCCTCACCAATCATCTCCAGTACTCTCACATCCCTGGGCGTCACACCACTAAATTTGTGCCCGTTTTTAATTCCGTGACTGTTGCTTGCCTGTTTTGTTTGGTGAATGAAACTGACTCGGAGTGATATTGCTCTACGTTCGGTCACCATACAACAATTGTGACAGTCATAGGATTTGTCGAGATTTGCCGCTGAGATTTGCCGACAAATTCGCCAGCCACTCTTACAGCAAATATCAAATCCCTATGCGAATTTCACGAAATTCTCAACCCACCCCCGAGTGCTGCAAATCTGTAAAGGCCCTCCGCAAATTTGACCGCTAATTGGATAAAAAATAAAAAACCTGCCCTTGCGTGTATTTGTTGCTAACTTGCAATCTTCCCTGCAAATTTGAACAATAAATGTTTGTTCCTTTCATGTTTCTTGAAACGTTTTTTCAAGAAAAACTTTCGATAGGTAGAGGTTTCTACCTATTTTACAAATCTACGATAAACTAAGAGTTTATTTCAGGCGGAATTAATCCGCTATTATTTTGTGATTGTTACCTACATGCCATCCATGACTAAGTTGATTTTCCTGATATTGTCCTCGACCAAAAATACCAGAACGCGTGCAGATTTTTCGCTCCTCTTTTGCTCTCACCATGCAGGAACGCATATACACACGCACAAGTGTGTTTTGCAGCAATACGTTTAATTTTGTACTTTCAGGATTTGAGGCTGGATGATGACCTGTGGAAGCAGGACTTCGATTTGGGATTGGGTGTGGTCAGAAATGGCTTCAATTCCAAGCCAGCAGGATCAAGATCTAGCCCATTATGTCCTGTCGGTAGCGATGAATGTGTTGCTCCCGAAATGCCTGCAGAAAACAAACAAATAATTGTCAGCGGAGGCGACGCAAAAAAGGAAATGGAAAAAGTACAAAATGAGAGATTGGCATTGATCTCGGAACTCAGCAGCAAATTGCATGAACTGGAAAAGTCAGTGAAGGTGAGGATTCTTGAGATTTATTTTTCATTTTCACCACAATTTCTGCGATGAGACGCCGCAGAGATAACATTTATTTCATGAGCACAATATTTTGTTTTTTTTTTATAAAAAAGGACCGGGAAAAACACATACTAACAGCACTGGTGTCAGATGAGGAAACAGAACAATGAAACAGACTTACACGCATAAACTTCACACAATTTAATTTAAAAAAAAAATAAATAAATAAAAAAAAACACGGCAAACACCACCGATCATCGACTGGTAAAAAAGGCGCATTGGAGCGCACGAGAAATTGGCGGTGAGGTCCGAAGCAGTTTATTCAAGTCTAAAACAGTGTGGGAAAGAAAGAATTTGAGAAAGCCTTGTGTTTTGATCGAGGAAAAACAATGGTTATGACGTTGTCGGATGATACATCGGTTTCACGGAATTTTGAAAAATGCCGTCCCTCCGCTCCACTTCAGTTTTTTCCTGTTTCTTTTCCGAATTTCTTTTCCGAATTTCCGCAGCACTCAATGTTTTAAATCGATAAATTTGCGTTGCGACTCGTAAAATGGCTTCCATAGTTTCTTCTCAATTCAATAACTCGGATGCTGCACGGATTTTATTGCGGGAGCCTGCCGAATTCAATTTGTTCTTTGACAATAGTTAATCAAGAAATGGAGCCTTTGCAAAAATTGTAACTGATCTCGTGCTCATCCTGCAGCTTTTGCTTGTCGTGCGGATATAGGTACTCCAAATTATTATATTGTGAGGCCAATAATTCAAGACATTCCACTCCTTCAAATACGAGCCCAGCCCATGCCAAAGTTAAATTATCGTTGCAGAGCCACAATAATCGTAGTGCGTTTCCTTTTCGTGAGTGAGCAATTTTCCGTCAGTATTATTTACTTGATGTTTGTTTCTCTTCCGAACAGGAATCGGAAAATCAGAAG
The DNA here is from genome assembly GCA_030068105.1 of Sinentomon sp. SZTP_YWyxl. NCBI lineage: Eukaryota > Metazoa > Arthropoda > Protura > Sinentomata > Sinentomidae > Sinentomon > Sinentomon sp. SZTP_YWyxl. The sequence continues at coordinate 10,087 of JASGXE010016858.1, forward strand.
ATGAAGAAAGCTGGCAATTCTACAAATTTCACAGTGGATCCAGAGACAGGTGGGCCCATTTCTCTTAACTACTCTGATCGCTAATTGTTTTACCCATATGGCCTGACAAGATATTCGAATAATGAGCACTGACCGTTTTATCGAAAATTAATAAAAAAAAATTTCAAGTATTTTCGGGTTCATTTCCCGGTATAGGCAAAATTGTGCAAAATGTCAATGCATCTACGGATATGAAAAAAAAAACAGAATTTCACTGTCTTGAATTTATCAATCATACATATAATTTGTCCTTCTATCATTGTTTATTTTTATTTGGCCGGAATGAAAATAACTATTTCCCTAAGCCATGACTCATATCGGCTTGTCAGAATCTTCTCACATATATACGGATAGAACCCTGAACAACCGACTCATAAGTCGGCATCGGAAAACAGATCATCAGTCATAAAAAATTCTGACAGCCAAGCAAAAGCAAAAGCAAACGCAAAAGTATCGGCCGGTGAGGAATTCCGATCTGAAACCATTCTTTGTCTGTCCATCAGACTACTCGAACGAGAATCCGTCTGCCTTTTTTGTCGGGAAAATCTTACAAAATCGTTTTTGATATCATTAATCTTATTGACATTGATCTCATCTCTATC
>JASGXE010016861.1:0-18180 GCA_030068105.1 Sinentomon sp. SZTP_YWyxl
ATAAATGCGTGTTGCAGATGTCATGAATTAGTCGGGAATTGCACATTGAAACAACAGCGCCGCAATTCTGCATTAATTCATGTTGAAGTCAGGAATTAGTTGCATTGAATTCTTCCGGGTTCCCCTGTTAAACAATCAGCGCTGCAATTGGTGCTATAACTATAAATGCTATTAGATGTCATGAATTAGTCAGGGGAATTGCACATTAGAAACAAACAGCGCCGCAATTCTCATTATTTGTTGAAGTCAGGAATTTGTTGCATGAATTCTTCTGGAGTTCCCCTGTAAACAATCAGCGCTGCAATTGGTGCTATAACTATAAATGCGTATTGCAGATGTCATAATTAGTCAGGGGAATTGCACATTAGAAACACAAGCGCCGCAATTCCTCATTAATTCATTTTGAAGTCAGGAATTAGTTGCATTGAATTCTTCGGGGTTCCCCTGATAAACAATCAGCGCTCAATTGGTGTTTTAACTATAAATCGTTTGCAGATGTCATGAATTAGTCAGGGGAATTGCACATTAAAACACACAGCGCCGCAATTCCTTCATTAATTCATGTTGAAGTCAGGAATTAGTTGCATTGAATTCTTCGGAGTTCCCCTGTTAAACAATCAGCGCTCAATTGGTGTTTTAACTATAAATGCGTTTGCAGATGTCATGAATTAGTCAGGGGAATTGCACATTGGAAACAAACAGCGCCGCAATTCCTCATTAATTCATGTTGAAGTCAGGAATTAGTTGCATTGAATTCTTCTGGAGTTCCCCTGTAAACAATCAGCGCTGCAATTGGTGCTATAACTATAAATCGTTTGCAGATGTCATAATTAGTCAGGGGAATTGCACATTAGAAACACACAGCGCCGCAATTCCTTCATTAATTCATGTTGAAGTCAGGAATTAGTTGCATTGAATTCTTCTGGAGTTCCCCTGTTAAACAATCAGCGCTACAATTGGTGTTTTAACTATAAATGCGTTTGCAGATGTCATAATTAGTCAGGGAATTGCACATTAAAACACACAGCGCCGCAATTCGTGCATTAATTCATGTTGAAGTCAGGAATTAGTTGCATTGAATTCTTCCGGGTTCCCCTGATAAACAATCAGCGCTGCAATTGGTGTATAACTATAAATGCGTATTGCAGATGTCATGAATTAGTCAGGGGAATTGCACATTAGAAACACACACGCCGCAATTCCTTCATTAATTCAGTTGAAGTCAGGAATTAGTTGCATTGAATTCTTCTGGAGTTCCCCTGATAAACAATCAGCGCTGCAATTGGTGCTATAACTATAAATGCGTATTGCAGATGTCATGAATTAGTCAGGGGAATTGCACATTAGAAACACACAGCGCCGCAATTCCTTCATTAATTCATGTTGAAGTCAGGAATTAGTTGATTAATTCTTCTGGGTTCCCCTGTAAACAATCAGCGCTGCAATTGGTGCTATAACTATAAATTCGTATTGCAGATGTCATGAATTAGTCGGGGAATTGCCATTAGAAACACACAGCGCCGCAATTCCTTCATTAATTCATGTTGAAGTCAGGAATTAGTTGCATTGAATTCTTCTGGAGTTCCCCTGATAAACAATCAGCGCTGAATTGGTGCTAAACTATAAATTCGTTTGCAGATGTCATGAATTAGTCAGGGGAATTGCACATTAGAAACAAACAGCGCCGCAATTCGTGCATTATTCTGTTGAAGTCAGGAATTGTTGCATGGAATTCTTCTGGAGTTCCCCTGATAAACAATCAGCGCTCAATTGGTGTTAACTATAATTCGTGTTGCAGATGTCATGAATTAGTCAGGGGAATTGCACATTAGAAACAAACACGCCGCAATTCTCATTATTCTGTTGAAGTCAGGAATTTGTTGCATGGAATTCTTCTGGAGTTCCCCTGATAAACAATCAGCGCTCAATTGGTTTTAACTATAAATGCGTTTGCGATGTCATGAATTAGTCAGGGGATTGCACATTAGAAACAACAGCGCCGCAATTCTCATTAATTCATGTTGAAGTCAGGAATTAGTTGCATTGAATTCTTCCGGGTTCCCCTGATAAACAACAGCCTGCAATTGGTGCTATAACTATAAATGCGTATTGCAGATGTCATGAATTAGTCAGGGGAATTGACATTAGAAACACAACAGCGCCGCAATTCCTTCATTAATTCATGTTGAAGTCAGGAATTAGTTGCATTGAATTCTTCTGGAGTTCCCCTTAAACAATCAGCGCTCAATTGGTGTTAACTATAAATGCGTTTGCAGATGTCATGAATTAGTCAGGGGAATTGCACATTAGAAACCACAGCGCCGCAATTCCTTCATTAATTCATGTTGAAGTCAGGAATTATTGCATTGAATTCTTCGGGTTCCCCTGAAACAATCAGCGCTGCAATTGGTGCTATAACTATAAATTCGTTTGCAGATGTCATGAATTAGTCAGGGGAATTGCACATTAGAAACAAACAGCCCGCAATTCGGCATTATTCGTGTTGAAGTCAGGAATTTGTTGCATGGAATTCTTCTGGAGTTCCCCTGATAAACAATCAGCGCTGCAATTGGTGCTATAACTAAAATTCGTGTTGCGATGTCATGAATTAGTCAGGGGAATTGCACATTAGAACAAACAGCGCCGCAATTCTCATTATTCTGTTGAAGTCAGGAATTTGTTGCATGGAATTCTTCTGGAGTTCCCCTGATAAACAATCGCGCTAAATTGGTTTTTTAACTATAAATCGTTTGCAGATGTCATGAATTAGTCAGGGGAATTGCACATTAAAACACACAGCGCCGCAATTCTCATTAATTCATGTTGAAGTCAGGAATTAGTTGCATTGAATTCTTCCGGGGTTCCCCTGATAAACAAACAGCGCTGCAATTGGTGCAAGAACTATAAATGCGTGTTGCATGTGTCATAGAATTAATCAGGGGAATTGCACATAAGAAACAAACAGCGCCGCAATTCCTGCATTAATTCATGTTGAAGTCAGGAATTAGTTGGGGGAATTCTTCTGGCGTTCCTCTGATTGACAATCAGCGCTGCAATTGGTGCTATAACTCTTACTGCGTGTTGCAGATGCCATGAATTAGTTAGGGGAATTGCACATAAGAAACACACAGCGCCGCAATTCCTTCATTAATTCATTTGAAGTCAGGAATTAGTTGCATTGAATTCTTCTGGGGTCCCCTGTAAACAATCAGCGCTACAATTGGTGTTTTAACTATAAATGCGTGTTGCAGATGTCATGAATTAGTCAGGGGAATTGCACATTAGAAACAAACAGCGCCGCAATTCGTGCATTAATTCATGTTGAAGTCAGGAATTAGTTGCATTGAATTCTTCCGGGGTTCCCCTGTTAAACAATCAGCGCTGCAATTGGTGCTATAACTATAAATGCGTATTGCAGATGTCATGAATTAGTCAGGGGAATTGCACATTAGAAACAAACAGCGCCGCAATTCGTGCATTATTCGTGTTGAAGTCAGGAATTTGTTGCATGGAATTCTTCTGGAGTTCCCCTGTTAAACAATCAGCGCTGCAATTGGTGCTATAACTATAAATGCGTATTGCAGATGTCATGAATTAGTCAGGGGAATTGCACATTAGAAACACACAGCGCCGCAATTCGTGCATTAATTCATTTTGAAGTCAGGAATTAGTTGCATTGAATTCTTCTGGGGTTCCCCTGATAAACAATCAGCGCTACAATTGGTGTTTTAACTATAAATGCGTGTTGCAGATGTCATGAATTAGTCAGGGGAATTGCACATTGGAAACACACAGCGCCGCAATTCCTTCATTAATTCATGTTGAAGTCAGGAATTAGTTGCATTGAATTCTTCTGGAGTTCCCCTGTTAAACAATCAGCGCTACAATTGGTGTTTTAACTATAAATGCGTGTTGCAGATGTCATGAATTAGTCAGGGGAATTGCACATTGGAAACAAACAGCGCCGCAATTCCTGCATTAATTCATGTTGAAGTCAGGAATTAGTTGCATTGAATTCTTCTGGAGTTCCCCTGTTAAACAATCAGCGCTGCAATTGGTGCTATAACTATAAATGCGTATTGCAGATGTCATGAATTAGTCAGGGGAATTGCACATTAGAAACACACAGCGCCGCAATTCCTTCATTAATTCATGTTGAAGTCAGGAATTTGTTGCATTGAATTCTTCTGGAGTTCCCCTGTTAAACAATCAGCGCTACAATTGGTGTTTTAACTATAAATGCGTGTTGCAGATGTCATGAATTAGTCAGGGGAATTGCACATTAGAAACACACAGCGCCGCAATTCGTGCATTAATTCATGTTGAAGTCAGGAATTAGTTGCATTGAATTCTTCCGGGGTTCCCCTGATAAACAATCAGCGCTGCAATTGGTGCTATAACTATAAATGCGTATTGCAGATGTCATGAATTAGTCAGGGGAATTGCACATTAGAAACACACAGCGCCGCAATTCCTTCATTAATTCATGTTGAAGTCAGGAATTAGTTGCATTGAATTCTTCTGGAGTTCCCCTGATAAACAATCAGCGCTGCAATTGGTGCTATAACTATAAATGCGTATTGCAGATGTCATGAATTAGTCAGGGGAATTGCACATTAGAAACACACAGCGCCGCAATTCCTTCATTAATTCATGTTGAAGTCAGGAATTAGTTGCATTGAATTCTTCTGGAGTTCCCCTGATAAACAATCAGCGCTCAATTGGTGTTAACTATAAATTCGTTTGCAGATGTCATGAATTAGTCAGGGGAATTGCACATTAGAAACACACAGCGCCGCAATTCCTTCATTAATTCATGTTGAAGTCAGGAATTAGTTGCATTGAATTCTTCCGGGGTTCCCCTGATAAACAATCAGCGCTGCAATTGGTGCTATAACTATAAATTCGTTTGCAGATGTCATGAATTAGTCAGGGGAATTGCACATTAGAAACAAACAGCGCCGCAATTCCTTCATTAATTCTGTTGAAGTCAGGAATTGTTGCATTGGAATTCTTCTGGAGTTCCCCTGATAAACAATCAGCGCTGCAATTGGTGCTATAACTATAAATTCGTTTGCAGATGTCATGAATTAGTCAGGGGAATTGCACATTAGAAACAAACAGCGCCGCAATTCCTTCATTAATTCTGTTGAAGTCAGGAATTTGTTGCATTGGAATTCTTCTGGAGTTCCCCTGATAAACAATCAGCGCTCAATTGGTGTTTTAACTATAAATGCGTTTGCAGATGTCATGAATTAGTCAGGGGAATTGCACATTAGAAAACACACAGCGCCGCAATTCTTCATTAATTCATGTTGAAGTCAGGAATTAGTTGCATTGAATTCTTCCGGGGTTCCCCTGATAAACAATCAGCGCTGCAATTGGTGCTATAACATAAATGCGTATTGCAGATGTCATGAATTAGTCAGGGGAATTGCACATTAGAAACACACAGCGCCGCAATTCCTTCATTAATTCATGTTGAAGTCAGGAATTAGTTGCATTGAATTCTTCTGGAGTTCCCCTGATAAACAATCAGCGCTGCAATTGGTGCTATAACTATAAATGCGTATTGCAGATGTCATGAATTAGTCAGGGGAATTGCACATTAGAAACACACAGCGCCGCAATTCCTTCATTAATTCATGTTGAAGTCAGGAATTAGTTGCATTGAATTCTTCTGGAGTTCCCCTGATAAACAATCAGCGCTGCAATTGGTGCTATAACTATAAATTCGTGTTGCAGATGTCATGAATTAGTCAGGGGAATTGCACATTAGAAACAAACAGCGCCGCAATTCGTGCATTATTCGTGTTGAAGTCAGGAATTTGTTGCATGGAATTCTTCTGGAGTTCCCCTGATAAACAATCAGCGCTGCAATTGGTGCTATAACTATAAATTCGTGTTGCAGATGTCATGAATTAGTCAGGGGAATTGCACATTAGAAACAAACAGCGCCGCAATTCGTGCATTAATTCTGTTGAAGTCAGGAATTTGTTGCATTGGAATTCTTCGGAGTTCCCCTGATAAACAATCAGCGCTCAATTGGTGTTTTAACTATAAATGCGTTTGCAGATGTCATGAATTAGTCAGGGGAATTGCACATTAGAAACACACAGCGCCGCAATTCGTGCATTAATTCATGTTGAAGTCAGGAATTAGTTGCATTGAATTCTTCCGGGGTTCCCCTGATAAACAATCAGCGCTGCAATTGGTGCTATAACTATAAATGCGTATTGCAGATGTCATGAATTAGTCAGGGGAATTGCACATTAGAAACACAACAGCGCCGCAATTCCTTCATTAATTCATGTTGAAGTCAGGAATTAGTTGCATTGAATTCTTCTGGAGTTCCCCTGTTAAACAATCAGCGCTGCAAATTGGTGCTATAACTATAAATGCGTATTGCAGATGTCATGAATTAGTCAGGAATTGCACATTAGAAACACACACAGCGCCGCAATTCCTTCATTAATTCATGTTGAAGTCAGGAATTAGTTGCATTGAATTCTTCTGGAGTTCCCCTGATAAACAATCAGCGCTGCAATTGGTGCTATAACTATAAATTCGTATTGCAGATGTCATGAATTAGTCAGGGGAATTGCACATTAGAAACACACACAGCGCCGCAATTCCTTCATTAATTTCATGTTGAAGTCAGGAATTAGTTTCATTGAATTCTTCTGGCGTTCCTCTGATTGACAATCAGCGCTGCAATTGGTGCTATAACTCTTACTGCGTGTTGCAGATGCCATGAATTAGTTAGGGGAATTGCACATAAGAAACAAACAGCGCCGCAATTCCTTTCATTATTAATTCATGTTGAAGTCAGGAATTAGTTGCATTGAATTCTTCTGGAGTTCCCCTGATAAACAATCAGCGCTGCAATTGGTGCTATAACTATAAATTCGTGTTGCAGATGTCATGAATTAGTCAGGGGAATTGCACATTAGAAACAAAATGCACCGCAATTCGTGCATTAATTCATGTTGAAGTCAGGAATAGTTGCATCATGGGGGAATCCTTCTGGAGTTCCCCTGATAAACAATCAGCGCTGCAATCGGTGCTATAACTATAAATGCGTGTTGTAAATGTCATGAATGCATCTTGCAGTCAGGAATTAGTTGCACAGCTTCCTTTTCTCATTTGCGCAAATTGAGCTATTTCGCTGGTCATAGTGTAGGTACGAGTGTACAGTTCAGATGTCGATTGTTTTAATAGTCTGCATCGGATCACCCCGTGGAGCACCTTAAATGCCAAAGACAAATCAATTTTGATACGAACATGGGAGAAAAACACATTAAAAATAAAGATTTAAAAGTCTGGAACATAATGAACGCCCCTCGTATGTCATAGATTCGATAATTCGATAGCGGAAGCTGTCAGAAGCCGAAAATTAAGCTGCACCTGTTTGAACACAGAATTAAAAGCTGTTTCACACGAGCCAAACATGCCGTGGATTGGGCAGGGGTGTGCATGTGCAACAAGAGCCTTCCTGATTTTGAAAAGAAGCACTGGTGTACTCGTATATGTCTTTTGAAAAAGGCCACACAGCTCTCATTAGCATTGACCTGTTTTCAAACATTTTCATGGCGAAAACGCCTTTTCATTTCAGTGCCAACCAATAGAAACCTTTTTGGGAAAAGGGCATAATTCCACTTTTTCCGGAATCTGAGTTCGATGTTACCCATGATCAGAAACGCTTCACGCAAAAAAGACACATTTGTGCTGACTCCAAATGGATCAACAGAGTCTGTCAATCAAACATTGTTTCTGGAAAAGGACATAAATCCAGCAATTATGATGTTGGTGTTGTTCCTAGAAACGTGTGGAAACATAAAAATGGAATTATGCCCCTTTTCCCAAAAAAGGATCCAATTTTGGTATTAACCAAAATTACTAACCCACCACTTTGGTGCAAACCCACACCGCGCATGGGACTGTATAGCCTCCGTCAAGTCACACTGTGTGAGTGGTATACGAATATTCTCCTAAATGTTAGGAACGGCTTATGCTTGTTGGTTGAATGCTCTAAACTCACGGTGTGAGAAAATCATCATAAGGAATCATGGGACTCATATTGAATCAGCATGGGAATTTTCACTGGATTCCGCTTGACACTGAGTGGAGATGCGATTCTCGTTTTGGTAGCGTTCTTCCCGCTTTTTCTAATCTGTATTATTGTTCCCGCATCTTACGAACTTTCTACAAAGTTGCACACATATGCATGATTGGCCATGATTACTCTGACATTGATGCCGTTTTTGATTCTCAGAATTCTGAAAACGCATTTACCTACAGCGCAAATCAACGGTTGAGCTTCTGTGAGTTGCTTGCTCGAACAGTTTTCTTCATGCCACCATGCTGAATTTTGGTAATGCAAAACCATTTTCGATACACAGGGAGATCCAAAAATAAGGTAAGAACTGGTTTTCGTGGCAGTTTTGGTTCTGCGACATACGTATATTTTGACGTCGAAAAGGCCTGCAGTGAGGGTGGACAGTCTTCTCTACAGTCTCTTTCCACAGGACTCTCGTGTCTGTCAAAGGCAGTCCAAAACAACCTGGATTGTTTGGCAAAACATCCGGTGAAAACAAGAAACACGCAATTTTTCTGTAAATATTCATTTCATTCAAAATTTGCCACATCACTGTATTCCGGTCGAAAAGATTTACATGGGAGCTTGGATTGGAATGTTCGCCAGGCTAGAATTTTGCTCATACTTAACTTTACAGTGTAGAATTATACCAGTCCAGAAAATTCGAATTTGGAAAAAAAGTCCAGGAGTCACGTCTGTATGAATTAGACCGTCTGTATGAATTAGACGTCATGTATGAATTAGACCAAGCCTACCAAACTAGAGCTAACAAAATTACCTGTTCATTTGTGAAATCCCAAACCACAGATGGTAAAGGGGGATATTTTTTATCCTTTCACATTTATGCCAAACTCATAATTTCGTGTGCCACCGACTGGTCCACCTTCAATGGATGCTGTGACGTCACTGGTGGAAAAGATGCTGACAGATGATGTTGCGCCAGCCGGTAAAGAGGGTTTAGAAATTCTTCGCCTTCGAGGAAATACACTCCTTATCAAAAGTCTTCGAACATGGGAGTTCATTATTAACTCAGGCGCCATTTGGAATCAATGGCAGCACGCACCGCAAAACATCATGACTCTCGTGTGAGGCGTGAAGTTGCACCAAGCCCTGTTGAAATCAGATGGCCCCTGTAATTAGAGTCCTTCAGAATAACGTCTATGTTCGAGGACCTCTGATAAGCTCCGAATACTTTTGCTTTCGCGAAGCGATTCGCTTGCTAAAAAGAGCAATGCCACGCTTCTGATTTTTCTGCCTCGTGACGTCAACGGCAGCCAGAAACCAGGCTATTTGCAGTTTCGTATCAGTATTTCTCGCCAACGTTCCACCCTTATTATCTGTAGCCCTGAATCAGCTGTGCTTATTGTTGTCCTGGTACCCCCACAAACCGACTGGTGAAATGTGACGCGTCAAGGCGCTTGTGCTCGGGTGGTCCTTTTTATTGCAACAAGTAAGACAATTACGAGAGTCCCAGCGGGTTAAGTAATTTATAAGGGGGTGACAAAATTGCGCGTTCGCAGGGAAACTTTTTCCGAAAATAACCTGACCGTGCAATTGTGTCCCTCCTTTGTCGCCAGAAGGCGGCACAGGGTTTGCCTTTTCTCTGTCGGTTAGTTGCAGCTCAGGTCAGGTTAGGTTCGGTCTCTTTGTCTCTTTCTCTATGTCGTGAACCCAATTGACAAACCCCTAGAGTCTAGGGGTTTGAGTCTAGGGCCTAGACCAATCTGATCCAATCTAACCTAACCTAACCTGACCTACCTGACTGTAAACGACCATAAACAATTTAACCATATTTTTGCTCAACCCGAATAGAATGCGAAAAATGAAGCGGGAAGAAAAACAAAGAAAATGCAAAAAGAAAACCGCTTATCGATGTCAGAGGGGTACAAAATTGCATACACAAAGAACACCCTGTGCCGTCTGCTGTTGCCAAAAGGGGACGACACAATTTGCACGGCTCAGAGTACGGCTATTTTCTGAAAATGTTTTCCTGCAATCGTGCAATTGTGTCCCCCTTAAAATTATTTTTGAAAATTGTGCGCCCCCTTAAAAGCAATTTTGACGACAATTTTGTCCACCCTTATAACGACTTTTCCCGTCACAAATGCAGCAACCTCTGATGGGACCAGAAATCAGAACGGAATTGTATCACGGCTGTGTCAGTCAGATGCAGAATCAGAAAGTCATGAGAGTAAAATGTTCACGTACTGCAGGTGGAATGAAAAAACGTCTAAATATTTGGGCGTAGAGAGTGAAATTATATTTTTTGGTAAAAATGAGATGGTAATTAACAAAGCACAAAACATCGCACATTCCTTTTTGCAAACGAAAATATCGATACATGGATATCTGAGGCTTTCAATATATTCTTACGCAAAACATTACATATGAGAGGAAAATCAAAGTTTAAAATGTCACGTAATGTTAGCAGCAAACAACCCAACACTGATGATTAACAAATGTTATGGAAATGTGACGGAAAGGAAAAAAAATAAATGAGATTCGGACAAACGGGCTTCGAAGAATCGCACTGCAGTTGCTTCAAGCGACCAAAATTCAGCCTCGAAAACTGAAATTCAATAAGTTAAAGAAGGATCCGATCTCTGGACAGTGTGCCCCCGACTGGATTTTCTTGCAAATATTTGCATGGAATCAGACGAGTTCCGATTTGTCAGCAAAATCTTTGCTCGCTTGGTCAACTTTATTCACTACATTGAATGATTGAACACTGAAAAAGAAAGGCATGCTGTCATGATTTTCCAACTGGATAGGGTGGAAAGCTCTCATTTTTAATCCGATAAGACTCCCATGCAAACCCAATAGACTCCCATGCTGCAGGCTGGATAAGAATGTAGGCTCAAGAGCGATTACATGAGAGGCGATTACATCCACGATTCATTTCTCAATAGATTCACCGTTGTCTATAAGTGCAAAGCAGGTTGACAATTTTCCACCACGTTCAGAAGTTTACAAGAAATCGGTTCCCACATTCCGGCAATCTCAAAAGGCCGAATTCGGTCGGTTCAGGCAAGGGGCAAAATGACTTTTGAGGAAAATTTAAAATTGTTCCCAAAATTTGGGATGATGACTTTTTGGGTTGAGACTGACGGCCCAACCGGAAAACGCTTTGCGTAAAGTATTTTTGTAATTGGAGTAGAAAAGTATTTTGAAATTGGCCATTTCAAGCCAAGGTGGAGAAGGGCGGTGGAGCCACAAACGCTGCAGAAGAGCGGAATATCAGCAACCTATCAACAAACCTTTCAATCTTCAGATTATACAATATTTATCATGTTGATCCTTTAATAAAATCTTTAATTAATATTGTTAAGATCGTTTTGTTTGCTGAATGGGTTGCATGTGTTACAGATTCCAAAACTCAAATTAAAAAAACATTAAATTAAAATTTGAAATAAATGACTAAAACAGTTTATAGTTTCGTATTTCTGTATACGTTATCCTTGGCGATTCTGCAGATTTTGTAAAGGATCACAATTCCTTGTCCACAAAACCGGGGCAAAATAGAACACTAAATCAGTGTTCGCTTTTTGCAGTAAGCCCCACATGCTTAAACTCAACGATGTGGTAAAACGCAACAAAATTAAGTGAGGTCACCTACACATCTTCAAAAGTTGGTGCAACACTTGGCACTGGCTGTGGTCTACTGGTCTATCTCAAGCTATGTACTCTCATCTTGCATGCCATCCAGAATCCCCCACGTGGAATGTGTCCATTGCCAAGTGTAGACGTCTAGAAAGAATAGGCGTAAGATCTCAAATTGCTTACACCTAGAATGGGAACCCAGATTCACTATGAAAATCAAATTTCTCCACCAAAAGGTCTCCCGGAGGCGCAAATGATGACCAAGAAAATGTCAATGAGCCGTGTCCCAAGCAAAATCCACAGAATTCCTGCACGCGAAGAAGAAGATACCATTTTTAAACAAAACAATCAACATATAAAAGCCTCTCTCAAGCATTTACAGCTTCGATTTGGCATGCAAATCAGATTTGTTAACCAATTAGGCCTATAACTACATGACATTTTGTTTTTAACAAATTCACTTGTTTTTAACAAATTCACTAACAAAAAACGCAGAAAAATCAACAGAAACATTTACGAACACACACGACCAGTTTGGTAAAGATCCCCATGGAAGCATAAAGAGAAATTGGCATCATCATATGCATGTCATGGTGTTGCAATTTTTCAGTTGCCTTTTATCGATTAGCTCGCTTGCATCAGTGAAATCAGCCGTGAAATCAGCCAGTGAAATCAGCCTTGAAATCAGCCAGTGAAACCGTCCGTGAAAAAAAGAATAAACGGCCCGTGTTGAAAAAGTCCTTCTGAGCTTGGCGTTACGCCAAGAATGGGGCAATTCATAAAAAGGGCAAATTTCTGATTGAAAGCCAGAGATGGCAGCAATTTCAAGTTTGCTGAAGGCAGATAGCCGTTTCTTCATGGTAGTTACTCGGCTAACCCAGAGATGGCTCCACTGAACATGCCAATCGACTCATGAGATGGTGCAGTTGTGGTGAAACGACTCGACCATCCGGTACATTGGTGTACCGCCCCTTTCAAGTGACTTTTCGCCTCCTTTGCCCTGATCAAAAGGTTGTTAACTTTCGACCTGTTGTGGCTGATTAGTCTAACAAAAATTTGAAAAATCGGCAGCTTATTTGGCGTAAAGGAATAAATTGAGTTTATGAAAAGAAAAGAAGCCCATTGTTGTTATGAGAGCATATCATCAACCACATCACAGAGTGATCTATGCTTGTGCCACACTCTTGATATCTGGTCGAACCGAAGGACGAGCATCTGTTTGGGGAAAGAAAGAATAAAAATTTCGACATTCTGTACTTTCGCGGCTTAATCATTCCATAGCCATAATTCTAATTTCTGTAGGTACCGCATGAGTCCCGAGATCTCAAAAAACCCCAGCGTGAAGCGGGCTCGGCAACATTATTTTGGGTTCCTTTCGACCCCTGGTGACACAATCGAAAATTTCGACGGTACAATCCGGAACACAATCGTTTTCACGCAATTATGCTTCAATCTGCAACAAGTCGCGAACTAACTTCACGCACGTGGAGATGGTCTATTTTGACAAGGTCGGTTTTAAAACGCCCTCAAGACATGCTTTATTCGACAACTAATGTTGTCTTCATGATCATTGAATGAATTGAGTACAGACAGACATGAATGACACTTAGTTTAAAGTGCAGAAACATGTCACTGCATTGCACGATGAAAATTGCTGACTGACGACTGACTGGCAAACAGCTTTTGAGTTTTGCAGACTTTGGAATGACCGCAATAGATGCCTCATTCCAAAACAACAAAAAATGGACGAAAAAGACAACGGCAATGTTGCGAAAACGGACACATTTTTCCAAGCAAATTATTCAAAATTGCCCGCATCCGCGTGGCGAGGCGAAGCCAGGGCATTTGAATCGCCTCCAGATGCCAACGCCATTTGCTCTGCATGGTGCATGCCATCCTTTCTACAGTCATCACTAATTGATGAATGGACAACGCATTGAATGAAATGAAAAATCATGTGAAATGAAAAAAAACATCATTGAATCTCCCCATGCTGCCTTAACTAGATTAGAGGAGCAGCGGCCAAGCACCCTATCTTGCGGTCAGATCAGCTCATCCTGCCACAGACCAGCTTAAAGGGCAAAGGTGCCAGCTTTGTTCATTGTCATTCAGGAAAAGAGTGGCACTTTTTGAAGACAGGGTGTAAACACTTCCGCCTTGTGTGAGACACATGGCCGTTTTGGAAACATGCGCCCAGTCACCCAGGCGATGCATTCATTAGTGTATAGAAAACCCAGAGACCAAACGCCGCTGCATGTAGGTAGGCCCACATGAGAATCGCACCGATTTGACAGGCCTTAATGGTGTCTCAATTTAAACGAGAAAAGAAATTTCTCACTTGCTATGGTCAGCCGATGATCAAAAATGAGATGTTGAAGCATACGCTTAAACTTGCATCATGTAGGTACCTATGCCTCATGATACATTTTTGTGTTGACAATTTGATTCTGTGGCTTTCCGAACCAGAAGATGTTGCTTGTATTTTTTTTCAGTGATGAACTTGATTCGGTTTCTGTGTTTTGCGTGTAAATTACATTCTAGTCTGGCATCACTCGAACGAGAAGTCTCCATACGAGTAGAGGTGAAAATCCTCACACCCCAGCATGAACCTCACCCTTGACACGGCCCTAGACTTTTCGTCTGAAAATGAGCGTCACAATCTGGAAATATCAACGCACCAGGCAAAAAATCTTTCCTGTGTTTTTCCAACAATATATCTCACACGTGCTGTATACCAAGGTCTGTTCTCCTGCACAGAAAACATGGTTTTAAGTTTCATAAGACACCTATACATTCGGAAACATAAATCAGAAAAGGCGCAGCTCATTATCATCCATTGTCAAGAGATTTTTATCCACTGCAAAAGTCGGAGAAACATTTTCAAACTATTCTCGACTGAAGAACGGCGTTTTCCCAGGGCAACGCTGGTGATCAGATCAGGTATTCCCCAAACGAAAGATTGTGTGGCGACTTCTTGACGAATTGATGAAATCACACCTGGCTATCACACAACGATTAATTCACGCAAACACCGTGCAACTATAATTCCTAATATCTAACCATCAAAAATCTCGACATACAATCAAAAATTGTGATTATTTAGGCAACATATTATTGTCATACATTATTTTGTTTGTCTTATTCGATGAAAACAAAAAATAAATGCCATATTCTGATATCATTGAGGTTCAGCAAAGCGCTGTGAAAATATGTATTCACGGAGGCATCGTAAGATTGGCTATAGATATAACAACAACGAGTATCTATCTGCTCTAGCTCCAGCTCTAGACGTGGAATCTAGTTTCTATAAACATTAATCTCTCAACTATGGCAACATGATAAAAGTGAACACGAAAAAACAAAATCACAAAGCTTGTGGCCTGTGCACTGCTGTGGGCCATCTTCTGACCATGCCAAATCTCGGGAATGAGTGACAACCAAATCAGAAATCCTGAAGTTTGGCGAAACGAAAAAAATTCGACAAGAAACTCTGGCGGAAATGCCAAATTACAGAGATGTGAATTTAAGCTGAAAAATAAAATAAACTCCCGATGGGCGGAATTCGGAAGTACACAGCTTCAATTTCGCTGATCTGCGTCCATGCCGGCATTTACGCCAGAGCATAAAAACTTGCACTTCAAGTAATTGATATGTTTTGTATATCCGCTGAACGAATATCCAGGACCATCTGTCTGCAAGTCGTAATTTGAATAACCAACTGAAATCTTTGGCGGCTTGGACTTGGAGGCAAGCAGTTTGGAGGAGTACAGAGTTGAGAAATAGGAAAGGGGCTGCCATTATAACACCCTGTCCAACTTTCGAGGTCAGAGGTGACAAGGTATGCTGCAAGAGAAAATGGTTGAAGCTAAACTGACGAGGAGACCAAAAATATCTGCCATTCTATCACAGACAGGGTCTTTGAAAAGTCTCTTGAAAACACGCTAATTTAGATTTTGCAATATTTTCTTGCATTGCTATTTATGCATTTTTCATTTCCAGATTGCGTTGTGTTGCTCACACAGCAGGCTCTGCACGCCTATGAAAAGAAGCGCGACACCAAAGCTCCCGAAATTGCCTCGAAAACTGTAATCTGGGGTGTCAACAGAATTTTACTTGTTTTTTTTTTTTTGTTTTGTTTCTAAAGACGTGATTTTTTGACGAAGAGAGTGATCTTGAGAAGGACCTTGTGCAATCTGGTTGCCCAAACACTTTCACCCAACACGCAGATAAGAACACTTTCACCACGCAGATAAGGGGATGTGTAAATTTTATCTCAAACAATCGAAAAACGCAACAGTGGAAGAAGAGTCTTCAATTAATTACTCCAGGAAATATTTTTGAAAAACGAAAGACAACTATTGGCAGATGAATCTTGCCAAAATAATCCTCCTTACGAACATTTGATCTGTCTTCAAAATTGTGCGGACAATACAAAATTGTGTCGATATCGTCCGCCTCGTTTTTCCAAGGATGATACTCGTGTTCGATCATTTTACAACAACCAACGGCCATTTATTTTTGGTCATGGTATAAAGCCTATGGCTGTGGATTTAATTTAGGACAAATTTTGAAATTTCAGTTCGTTTAGCTTTTGTGGATGTTCGTTCAATTTCGACAATTTCAAAATTTCTCATTTTGAAATTTCAGTCATGATTCAGTTGACTGAAACCAAATTTTTTATTTTTGTTTGCTGAAGTGTGAATTGGTTGAAAGTAGTGAAGGATTTGAGATCAAAGTGGCTTCCGCGATAGCCAATAACAGACAAGTTTTTTACAGGTAGGTATCACACCGTTTTCTGCCTTGAATTTCAGCATTTTCAGCCGATCCTCGTAAAGAGCACACTTTTGTTGCACAGATTATGATGTGTTCGCCATTATTGGCCATAATTTCTACTGGCTTGCTAAATTCAAATCCTAAAAGATTTTAATGTAAAAAACTCTCAAAAGGGACTGAAAATATCAAATACCTAATTTCACAACACAACAACACTCCACGTTAAAACATTAAATTCAACAAATCTGTGACAGAAATCTGAATGTGCACTAGAAACAGAAAAATAGCGCTATATTTTCACACCTGATGACATTTCTCACTTATCAAACGGGATAAAACATCAAATTATACAGTAAAATAATGTATGCGTTTATTTCCTACACAAATTGGCGAATTTCACAATTCCAATCATACATCGGCGCAAACAAATAGCGTTTGGATAGGAGTCATGTCTTCTGGCTCAAACAGCCGTAGCGTTTCCAGGATAAAATGCAACAATCACGTAATTTGTTGGATTAAACACATTGCAAACACACGAATTTTCGTACAGATCGTCAAATCAGCCGGTTTTTATATTGACTGAAAATCGCATACTGTTGACACTCCAGATTTAAACAAACAATTCACAGAAAACACATTGATACACGAAGATGAGGCAATGGTCTTCCAGCCCTTCCTGGTGGTCAGGGACTCGATTTTAAATGATTACCAGTCAAAGTATGTGGCATGCATCCCGTTCTTTAATCACATTTAAATATTGTCTCGTTTCGTATAATCCCGTTTCGTATAATCCCGAATGGTCATGTTAACATTGATTTAAAACTAGTCATCCTCGACTAATAGCGACTTTTCGCAAGATTTCGCAAGACTTTCGTTTCACCGATTATGACGAACGATGAATCCAAATTCTGCGACAGTTGATGTGCACGTTCCTTAAGGACAGCTTACACGAACGAATCAATTTCGACAATGAAAGCTCAAGTTCCTTAAGGTCAGCTTCCACGTCGAATATCGACAATGCCAGTGATAGTTCCTACACGACCGGCTGGATTTCGACAATGAAAGCTCAAGTTCCTTAAGGTTAACTTACACGCACGAATCGATATCGACAATGACGGGTGTTAGTTCCTTAAGGTCAGCCTACACGAACGAATCGATTTCGACAATGATAGGGCAAGTTCCTTAAGGACAGCTTACACGAACGAATCATTTTCAAGAATGACAGCGCAAGTAACTTGAGGTCAGCTCACACGAACGAATCCATTTCGACAATGAAAGCGCAAGTTCTTTAAGGTTAGTTTACACGAATGATTCGATTTTGCCCTTTTGGTTATGCAAGTTCTCGTTTGCTGCAACAATAATTGTCCCAGCCTGCCGCTGTCACATGGCCGTTGTTTCGCTGTCATTTCCTGATTTGGCGTCTGGTTTCATGTTGCCATTGATCTGATCAGACTTCTCATCAATCACCATCGGTATGAGTTCCAATTCCTTTTTGCTCATATGGGCAACAATACCGGCTCCCAATGAGTCACCCAGTACGTTTATCATCGTTCGGAATCGATCTCTGAAAGCAGAAACAAACAAAGACCAAATTCATTGACAGTTGCAAAAAAGAATAATTTATTCTGGAAGGTTTTAACACAAAACGGAAATCGTCAAAGCTTTTTGGACATGTGAGGAATGCCAAAGACCGAAGCAGCTCTGCGGTA
>JASGXE010016863.1:0-10303 GCA_030068105.1 Sinentomon sp. SZTP_YWyxl
TTGACATTGATGTGACATCCTAAAAGCGTTGTGCAGAAACTAGAAAGGCAATTTCAACGGAGATCAGTCAACGTCAACCACAAGTCAATGATGAACCAATTTCTTGTGAAATCATCTCTGAACCTCACAAAAGAAAGGTTTCTTTTTTTTTTGAATTCGTGTGCAGTTTTTTTACCGTTTTTTACTGTTTTCAATGTTTTTACTTGCTTGTTTTTAATTGTTGCTTTTTATGTTTTTACTGTTTTAGCTTGTTTTTACTGTTTTTAATTGTTGTCTTTTTACTGATTTTCCCTGAATTTACAAATTGTCAAATGTGAAGAAAGCCGAAAAGAAATTTTTCTTGCTTTTGAATCAAATTCCGCCACTTTTTTCACAAACAAGCATATTCAAAATAGCTAACGCTCAGTAAAATCAAAATGTAGCAAAAATTCCATTATTGACACATCCTAGGCGCATTTTTTGGTTCTTTCAGTGGGATTATTGTTGGAGTGATGGAAAGTGTTATTTGAAAGCGGATTAATAGGTTGAAAAAGAGAAATTGCGGTTCGAATGTTGATTCGTTTTTTATGCTGGTTTTTCCATAGAATGGTACTCAAATGCAACTTTTTCTTTTTTTTTTTATAATCGGTCCTATGCACCAAAGCCACTAACCCTAAACCTAAGCTTGAAAAAAGTCAATTCCATGTTCAGATGCACCTTTCTCAACGATGGAAAAGGAAGACTGTTGTGCATAGAAATCAAATTTTCCAACAGTTTTTTGAACATAAAATTTCATGTATAGAAATCTGTTGGAAAATTTGATTTCTCTGCACAACAGTATTCCTTTTCCACCGTTGAGAAAGGTGTATCTGAATGTGGAATTGACTTTTTTCAAGCTTAGGTTTAGGGTTAGTGGCTTTGGTGCATAGGACCGATTATTTCCAAACCGGTGGATTGTCTCTTCTCTATTTGCGGTTGATCTGGGCCGATGGAATTGCGGACTCGTCTTGCCACCACCATCGGGCTCCCTCTCATGTGGCAATTGATGAAGTCTGGACAGATAGAAGCGAAGCTTTCTGTGTTGTTTTCAAAGGTCTTCTACACTTTAGAGTGCAAAGATAAAGCACTGTCTTTTGTTCCGATATTCATTCATTCTCCTGAACAAGAACACAAAGGAAATAAAAAAAAATTCGACGAAACGGACAGCCACATGCGGCATTGCACTGAGCTATTTTTATTTGAATGTAATTGAATTTGTTGAACGTTAACTAAAACTGAGAGGGTGAAATCACAAACGAAAAAAATAACAAGATGGAAATCGCTGGTAAAATAAGGGCAAGATTTTCAGTCATAATAAGAAAAATCGACCGACCAGGTTTGAAGTTTTGGTCTGGTTGACAACAATATCATGTGATATGAGCCCATGCAGGGGAATCTGCATAGAGCTTCGGTCCGGATGATTGACTTGTAGGTGGTGGCAGCACTCCCACTGATCCACCCCCTGATGATCAGTCAGTGGGAGGCAGTGTGAAACAAGCCTGGATGTTTGACAGAAGCACCGATGCTTTAAAGGCATCATCCGTTCAGTTTTCAATGATTTTGTTGTGCGAGCTTGTTGCTCTGGTTGAAAGAAGCACTCGACGTTTCAGGCAACATTGTCTGTGGCAGACTACAGATCAGGAATTTTTCAACCGGTTTCATTTCTCTGGGGGAATTTTTTGATTGTTCATGATTTGGTTCAAGACTCTATTCAGCTGAGATCAAAATGTCGGGAGTGGAAGTCTAATGGCTTCAATCCGTGACGTGTCAACTTTCATCCATCACTCATAGAAATCCGTCCGATTTTAGGAGGCTAATCGGCTCTTCTGACGGAGCTACTGATCCACAATGGTGCAAACATGCTCTCCCACAAAATTTGGGGGTGCAGAACGGTGCAAGAGCGCCAGTTAGCCATATCGCCGCCATTGTGGAGCAAACAAGCTCTATCATTATGGCTTGAGGAAAGAATGCCACACTGAAAGAGCAAGATAACTCTTTTGGAGGAGCGTGGCTCCCCAGGAAGGCTTAGAAGCCAAAGTAAAAAGTTAAACCTACTCCACCAACGAGGCTCGTCATAAATTCCCATTTCGAATAGTGCGCACCAGCACTTTCGGGAGTGCCTGATAGTGTAAATTGTAGCCATGCTGAAAGGGTAACAATGCACTCTTGACAGGGCTGTACGAACAAGATCATTTTGATAAATGTGTGTTTTTGGACGAATAATTGTCAAGAGTCACGTTGGCCGAGTGGTCAGCGTCGTCGCTCGCTGTTCGGTTGCGATGCGGTGCGGTGCGCGTGTGTCCGGGTTCGAATCTATCCCAATCCGCGGCAGTTTCAAAAAAAAATAAACAACGTCGCTTTGAAGATATGCTTCAACCACAATCGACTGAATCGACAGTACTCAAAAATAAAAAATGCAAAAAAATAAATTTTGAAAAATTTAAAAATCCGATTTCAGCAATTGCAGAAGAAACCAATTTTTGCTCGCTTTCATCACAGATTAAATTGTCGGTGAAACGCGGCAGGACGAGTATCACTACGTCTTTTTGTGGTCATGGGTACCATGAAAATTTACCTAAACCATAAAAATGTACCTGAATAAAAGTGTACCTACCACTACTTCCAATTTTATAGGAGAGGGTGCAGTGTTGCCATATCATGGGTGCAGAGCAGGACATCTTGAAGAGCTATTCTGCCATGTCACCATGACTAGCTTGCGCCCCCATTTGAGAAAAAATGGGGAGCTCATTTGCCATATCGAGATGAGGGAGCTTGTTTGCTCTCTTGGAAGGGCCAGCATTCATGTGACAAATTCATGCTCCCCCAACAAGGCTGCCTTGCTCCAGTTTTTTCTGTCAGTGATCGAAAAGTGCGAGGACATACACTGCAAATATGGATGTGTGCCTTGACATGTTAAACGGAACACAATGAAATGCAACGTTTCTGGCACACTTCAAGTACGCGGAGGCATGGTTAATGTGAGCGTCTCACCTGTGCCAACGAAATCGATACGTGCTTCGGCTCACATCGCAAGTTGGCACACAGAAACCGCACACTTGATGTGCAAAACCGCACACATGATGTGCGCTTGGGAATTTGCAGTGTACCTTCCTGACCAAAAGTCTTTGAACGTTGAAATTCGTTATCAAATCAGGCGCCAATTGAATCAATGGCAGCATCCGCCACAAAACATCATGACATGACACTCGTGTGAGGCGTGAAGTTGCACCAAGCTCTGTTGAAATTAGATGGACCCATAAAAAACGAGTTCTTTTTCATTTCTCTGATGTTCCAGGACAGGTTCGCCGAAAACAACAGGTTCGCCAAAACAAGTTCGAAAACAACCCAGCAAACATCGGATGATGAAAATGTGATGATAAAATGACGAAAAAGTGAGTCAAGTGGTGCTGACCAAAAATGAGTGTGCAGAAAGCGATTTTTTAGCACTCTAAATCATCACTGGAGAAGTGACGGGAATCAAAATACTTTTTGAGCACTTTTTAACGCTTTTTTCCTCGGGGTTTGGAGAGTGATCATCAAGTGGTGGTTTTGCACAATATTTTCATCACTTGTCTGAAGGCGCATGGTGGCCGTTTGGATAGCCAGAGCGCACAACGAAGGGTCTGTTCCTTTTTTTAACAGTAAATTTTTGAATGTCCTTTGCCACCACATCTGCCGGCTGTTTTTCACCTCATCCAACCCGAATATCTATTTTCTTGCATTTTGCGCCCAACACTCAATGTTTTTTCAAAACTGAATTTGCGAATTGTTAAAGGTCTTCAAAGTTTACTCGATTTGTATGTAGTACTGTTCACCTGTAATGTGCTGTTATTCGTCAATTGTTGTGCTATAAACATTCTTAGTTGTTCCTTAATTTCGAACGCGAATAAAATTGGATCAACATGCAATGTGTGGAATCTGAAATGAGCAATAAATTCATGCTCAAGACATCTTTTCTTTTTAGTGAGTTTGAAATGCCTAAAAAGTGCTAAAAAAAGCTATTTTTGACGTCACATTGCAAAAAACGCATACAAAAAGTGCTGAAAATGCGATATCTTTCCATCACACAGGCCAATTTCAGTTGACTGCTATTTTAGTGCTTTTTAGTGATATTTAAGTACCTACTTCTCCTAAAGTGGTGTGTTTCCACCACTTCAAGGGGACATTTGACCGCAAAATAATCTTTTCAAAATCGATTAAATAGTGATTTTGTCGCGTTCATATGACCGATTTTCAAGCACTTAATTTAACTCATGTTTGCTGGGAACAGGTTCGCCGAAAAAAAATGGAAAGAAAATAAATAAGGAAAGAACGGCAGGTTAATGTGTCTTGGAAGATTTAAAAAAATACTTTGGGGGAGAGCTGTTTGTCAGATGAGTTCAAATCTCCGGCTCAAAACTCAACTGCCATAAAAAACCTGCTGGCGAAATTTGGAATCTTTGCCGGCGTTTCTTCGTATTCTCCGCAAAAATGCTGATAAATAAAAATTTTGGGGTGAAGTGCCAACGTCAAGCGGAGTTCGGATTTCAAACTCCACCCCGACCGATTGCCGACCATGCAGGGGTGCGAGCGAACTGCAGGCGAATTTCTCAATTCCAAACAAATCGCCAGAATTTCAACCAATCAGATGCATACCAAGCAAATCTAACGCAACCTAACCTTACCAAACCCCAAACCTGACCGAACCGAACCTTTTCCTCTTCTTGGTGTCAACCAACTGCCACTGGTGAGTGGTGTCAAGAAGCAATTCGGTATTGAAAAAAAAATCCGAAATTTTTTACCGCAAGGATTCGAACCACCACCGCACTGAGACCTCCGCTTTTGCAGCCGGTGCTCTGGACCACTCGGCCACACAGGCTGCTGCAGGAAATCGCTTCGAAAATGTGCAATCATGAAAGTGTTTTTAGAAAATTGCTTCATTACGATTTCCGTCGCATCGGATTGGTCGAAATTCTGGCGATTTGTTTGGAATTCAGCCAAAAACAAGCCTCCTTTGGAGCGAATTATTTTAACACCGGGAAAATGCACCGGCTCGGTGACAAACCTATTTTTGTGTGTTTCATTCAGAATGACATCCAATGTTCGGTTGGCAGGCAAAGAGGTCCGGTCAGCAAAGGTTTGTTTGGGTCAGTAAACCGGAACCCAACTTCCGAACCAGCAGGGACCGTCTGGTCCATTCGGGGATACGGGAAACCCTGCCGTTGACCCAGCCGTGTGTTGCCCCTATGCCCCAAAGAAATGTACGCATCCGCGGTTGTCTCCTGAAGCCCATAAGCGACCCCAGCAAACAGACTTTCACTTTTCTTTCAGATTTTTTTTTTCACTTTTAGAAGTGAAAAATTTGTAGCAGATTTGTACAAAAATTCCACAAAAATATGAAAGAAACCTGAAAAAATGTCCCAAAACCGTTTCACTTTTCTTTCACTTATTTTGTTTTTTGCTTTTCTTTCGGTTTTCACAGTTGCCATCGTGCATCTTCCCCACGTTATTATTATGCACTGGTTGGGGGTTTTGAACGTTTTTTTTTTCGACATTTTTCCATCTTCTTGCATATACGAGCATTTCGAGTACCTGTTTAATTTTTATCGGGTTTCTTTTCGATTCAACTCAAGAAGGTAGATATTTCTCTGACACTGAACACCACAATGAATTGAAATCAGTCTAATCAGAACCTGTAAAAGGACAACTTCAGATGCATATCACAGGGTTTTGCGGTCCCAATTCAGGCGTATATGTGCATCATGCAACTTGAGAAACCAAAAAGATGAGTTAAAAACTCAGTTACTTTGTGTCAAAAACTTGTCAACAAACGTCAATTTCGCCCTTTTCTGGCTAACGAGATTGAATATGTCCGACCGAATGTCCGACAATAAAAATGGTCCTCAAAATGGTATGCGTGGCGAGATTTGCCCTAAAATACGAACACTGCTATGAACACAGCACAGAAGACCAGAGGGACTGGTCCCGATTGTTTAAAATTCTCGAGAGGGCGCTGTATATGCCATTTAATCATGTTTTTATTGGATTATGTGGAAAGTCATCGGTGGTGCCATCTCTCGTATTGCACTCCTGTGCAAGATAAGTGAAAAATAATTGCAATTTTTTTTCGCACAAAAAATTGAAAGAAAATTTTCGGGTTTCTTTCTATTTGAGATTTTGGCAAGTGAAAATAAATTGAACATTTTGTGAAAATATATTTAATTTTTCACTTTTTCGTATTTCTTGCACTTTTTTTCTTGATTTTTTGAACTTGTTGTTTGCTGGGAGGTGAGCATGGACGAAATCCGAAATCGAACCATTCCTCCAACCGCAATGCAGGGATGTCTCAGGCGTCCTGCTGCGTTGGCAGGCGTTCGTCTTGAATCAACTGACACGACCGATTGCCGACCTTGTTGCGCAGCTTGGGTCAGGGGCAATAAATAGACATCAAAGCGGGCAACTTCACGTGAAGTTGGCATCCCCACATTGAAAGTCAGATGTTTTGGGAACAAAGGAGAAAATGTTCCCATGACAAAAAAGACGGCGGGACAAACGGCCCGCAAAATTGAGACAGGGGGGCTGGCAAGGGGGAGTTTTTTTTTATTTTGCTTTGCTTCAATTTTCTTTGCAAGTTTTTTTTTGCTTCTCAACGCTCGCATCACACAAGACGCAATTTCTTGTGACGGAGTCGCTTTGGCTGGGTGAAAATCTCTCCAGCGGACATCGCGAAGCAACGACGTGGTCGCAGCCTTTGAGCCTGCCTCTCCACACCACAAAACATTTTTTGACAGAAACAACAAAATTCGACCCGCCCAGTTTTTCAGTTCAGCAGACGCCTCATGCTGAAAATGGTCTCGTCTCTTTCTCTTCACCCACAGACCACTCTTCATTTTCTCTTGCCATGCTCTCGCTTCTGACGCTTCTTCTGCCTGAGCAAACTCAAAACTTGGATTGGGGAGATCGACACCAGCCAGAGAAGGAAATGAACAGTTGGCCTCGCTCTCGACTTGTGTTGATGGTGGGATATTTTTTCCGAATCCAAGTTTGTGCGTTCACTTGTGTTGGTTGTGTTTGTTATTGCCTGGGTTGGTGCCTGTTTTCCTCGGACTCATTTGTGATCGACAAACGCTTTCCTGATGAATCAATGATGAAGCACAGCGGAATTTTGGAAGATTGGTGAGATTGGTGGTACACGAGAAGCAAATCGGAAATCAGCGTCGGCCAGCACCCAAGTGTGGGGTGAGTGGAACCCTCGAAACCCCAGTTGGCAGTTGCTGTGCTGCCTGTTGGGTGTGCCAATTTGACCCAGACTCCGTTTTTCCAACATTGTTCCAAAAAATCGAAAAGACAGTGATCTACCAGGCAGGGCTGCAAAAAGTCGGGAGCACGGGAGCATTGCTCCCGGGACCGTTGTGGGCCGACCGGGATCGAAATTGGGCTGGAGAGCAAAAAAAAGCTCTCCAACTTTTTCATCCGGGATGGAAAAAACGTTTTGACATGTTGATCGGCGAGCGAGGGAAACTCTTTTGGACTTTTCGACAGGGACCGAAGCGGCAGACCAGCAAAAGGAAAAGCTGATGAGCAAAAAAAAAAGCTCATCGGCCAAAATTTGACCAGGCTTCAAAATCCGTGCTCCAGGGCTCCAAACGACTTTTTGCAGCCCTGCTACCAGGTATCCCTTTAGCGATTCTCCTCAATCTCCTCTTTTTTTTCTAGCCTGTTGTGGTTTTTGGAGCCCGCATGACTTGACCAACGCGGAATGCCAAACGGGCGTTTCGCCTTGAAAAGAAAAACAAATTTCGGTTTCGACTCGAGTTACAACTTGCAATCTGTGGAGCATTATTTAATATCTTGACTTCATTTGCGAACACTTGCAAGTCCTCATGGTGGTGGCAGCTTCAGCTGTTATTTTTTCGAAACTCGAGTTCTTGCATCTTAAAAAAGGGCCCATGCCTTGCCAAGAGTTTTTTGCAGATAACATTTTGGGTGGCATTGTGCCACCCAAAATTTTTATCCACAAATAACAGGCACTTTCGATAGGCAATTGCCGGGTTGATGGAATAACGTACCTATGATTTTTGCCTGTCTATTTTTTAGGTCTAATTTTACGTCCAACCGGAATAACGTCAAATCGGAATAACGTCGTGGGTAGGTAACGTCTGCCGGAATAACGACAAACCGGGATTATGTCTAACCGGAATAACGTCTAACCAGTAGGTACCTACCTATAATGTCTAACCGGAATAACGTCTGCCCAACCGGAATGTCACAATTTTTTTAAGTCTAAAAAATGGCAGCGTGTAAATTGCATGCAAGGTTGGTGACTAAAACGCTGAACCTGCTTGTCTTGCTTGTCCTGCTGGAAACCTGCTTGTCCTGCTGGTAATGGGAAAATAGGTGAGGTTATTGTTAGATTAGGTTATCCTAACCTAAACTAACCTCACCTAACCCTAACCTGGCCATTACCAGCAGGACAAGCAAGACAAGCAGGACCAGCAGGTTCAGCGTTTTAGTCACTTCCGTTGCCAGATATCTCTCGAATCAATTGTCCTGGCTCCTAAATCTAAATTGTGACATGGTGGTCCCTGAAAACCGGACAGCCGGACAGGACTGCCGGACAGGACCACCGGACCAACCCGGACGGGTTAGGTTAGATTAGGTTAGGATAGTCTATCCTAACATAATCTAACCTAACCTGTCCGGGTCGGTCCGGCGGTCCTTTCTGCCTGTCCGGCAGTCCTGTCCGGTTTTCAGGGACCACCTTGTGACATTTCTTTCAAATTCTCAGATCCCCATTTTCTGCTTTTTTCTCTTTCTTTCCATTTTTTCTCATTTTTCTCCTTTTTTGTTTTTTGTTTTGCTTTATTTTTTTCTCTCTCTCTTTTTTTTTGCACACCAACATCCCTTTCTTCTCGGAAGTTTTTTTATTTTTTCCACTGTGTATTTTCCATTGTGTATTTTTTGAGATTGTGAATGCGTATGCATGAGGAGATGAGTGTTAGATGGTTGCTCAAGGTTGGATCTTGCCTGGTTGTGTGTGTGTGTGCCTGCTTGATTGTCTTAAGTGATTGCTGTATGACTAGGCCCCGTCCACATTACGATGATCTCTCTTCGTGGTCCTTTCCCCTCCTTTTCCCTTTATCCCTCCTTTCGATAGTGCAGCTGACGGTCGCGTTTCCTTCCCATCCCTTCCTTGGAAAATGATGAACCTCGCTAGTCGCTGTTCACGATGATTGCCTTAATGGCATGAAAAACTGTCGAACTGAGTAAATCTGATACCGATACCGATCGATACAGATATCATTTCACGCTGGGTGCTGGAATCTGATAACCATAAAAGCTGACCCAACCTGACAGAACACAACCCAACCCAACCTTGCCAAACCAAACCCAACCTGACCGAACCATTACCCGACCCAACCCGGTCTCCTCAATTCTTTGTATCTGGCATCTTCCGATGTCGAAAATCAGGCAACATCGCATTTAGCACTTTTTCGGATGCCGAATTAGACGTTACAAAAATTAGACACTGTTACGCAGTTACGGTTGGACGTTATTCTGGTTGGACGTTATTCCGAGGTACCTATGCCAGTTAGTCGATCGGAAAATTGACGTTATTCCGATTAGATGTTACCTACTCCGATCAGAGTTATTCCGATTAGACGTTTTTCCGATTAGACGTTTTTCCGGTTGGACGTAAATGTGGATCTAACAAATATTAGATGTTTTTCCGCGCACCCGCGGCAAAACGCCCTCCTTTCCAGGAAATCAGGCGCAAGCAAGGCAAAAAAAAATAAAAAGTGATTTTGGTTGAAAACTTGGGAAACTTATCAAAAATGCACCTGGGTTGTGGGTACCTTGGCTGGTAGGCAGATCTTATTTTGTCAAAATTTGAAACCCTGTGGGCAGGAAAGAAATAATGGAATGGAAATTGTGTGGAGGAACCAAAGGAGGTAGGCGGGAAGACGAAAAGGTGGGACGAAAAGGGTCGACGGGTCAAAGGCGTCCATACACTGTAGCCTGTGTCACTTTTTAAAAGAACGCCAGTGCAATGTGGCATCACTTTTGCTGACGGGTCACACCAAAATCTTGACGGGTCAAGATGGGACAAAGGCGTCCGTGCATTTACACCAGTTTTCTCAAAAAATAACAACAATCAGAACTTGCACTTGGATAGGTTAGAGGATAGGATTTAGGTCAGGTCAGATTCAGTTAGCTGAGTGAAAAATTTTGCAAAAAAAAACGCGCTGCCTATTAGCCTTTGTGTGATAACAGCTTTGGACAAAATTTTCAAATGAAGTTTGGT
>JASGXE010016864.1:0-11425 GCA_030068105.1 Sinentomon sp. SZTP_YWyxl
CAACCTCTTCCATAAGCTGTGGGCTCAGTCAAATCATCGGCAGGATCAATTACATTTTCACTTCATTGAAGGACTGAGGGTTCAAGGGCAATTCTTCAGGCTTCAAAGGGCAATTTCTTCAGGGTGTGAAAGAGAAGGTCATTCTCATTCCCATTAACCACCTCTCAGACAATGGGTCACACCTTTATCAGCCACTCAAGCCGAATGTCACTTTCCCTCGAAAAAATGTTCACCGTCAGTTACAAATTTCAAAAGTTAAGTTTGCTTGTTACCAAAAACCATTTTGATAAAGGTTCATAAATCCGTTAGCAAATTCCATGCACTCCAACCAAGGTTAACAGGACCATCAAATCATGAACATTCATCTCCCATGTTCCTGATGAAAGAACGTGAATGCCGATGTTCTTCGCGGAATGAGTGTTTTCTTCTTGTGTCTCGCTGTGTACATTTTCCCACATTGTTCAAAGGCAGCTTGATCATTAAAAATTGAAATGAAAACTTGTTGTGTGGTTTTCCTCAACTAAATCGGATCACCGTGACCAGTCATCTGTTTGCCAAATTATGGTTACCACCTGACCTCAGGTCAGACGACAGTTTTACGGACCCTTGTGGTTCTTCTTTCAAGTCCAATTCTTCCGACACACCTTTTTTTTGGATTTCAAACCGGAATGGGAAGTGTTGCTTTTGGAACCGGAATGGGAAGTGTTGTTTTTGGAACCGGAATGGGAAGTGTTGCTTTTGGAACCGGAATGGGAAGTGTTGTTTTTGGAACCGGAATGGGAATTAGTGTTGTTTTTGGAACCGGAATGGGAATTAGTGTTGTTTTTTGAACCGGAATGGGAAGTGTTGTTTTTGGAACCGGAATGGGAAGTGTTGTTTTTGGAACCGGAATGGGAAGTGTTGTTTTTGGAACCGGAATGGGAATTAGTGTTGTTTTTGGAACCGGAATGGGAATTAGTGTTGTTTTTGGAACCGGAATGGTAATTAGTGTTGTTTTTGGAACCGGAATGGGAATTAGTGTTGTTTTTGGAACCGGAATGGGAAGTGTTGTTTTTTGGAACCGGAATGGGAAGTGTTGTTTTTGGAACCGGAATGGGAATTAGTATTGTTTTTGGAACCGGAATGGGAATTAGTGTTGTTTTTGGAACCCGAATGGGAAGTGTTGTTTTTGGAACCGGAATGGGAAGTGTTGTTTTTGGAACCGGAATGGGAAGTGTTGTTTTTGGAACCGGAATGGGAAGTGTTGTTTTTGGAACCGGAATGGGAAGTGTTGTTTTTGGAACCGGAATGAGAAGTGTTGTTTTTGGAACCGGAATGGGAAGTGTTGTTTTTGGAATCGAAATGGGAAGTGTTGTTTTTGGAACCGGAATGGGAAGTGTTGTTTTTGGAACATTACGGGAACGCGCGGTGTTCTATTTCTTGTCACAAATTTGGTGACAAGTTGACACCAAATTTGGTAACATTTGAAAGTGTTCCAAATATACAAGACGCGACGTTTTTACCAAAGCAAAGGAAATTTTCCGAGGCATTAGAATGAAAGCGTCAGAATGCAAAAAAAACTTCAATGAAGTGTCGGAATTAAAGCTCCACGCCATGAACAATAGGAACTTGCACACAAAGTTCTTGAAAAATCACAACTGGTGTTTTCCACGCAGGGATGGCCTGTTCCCACTTTTTATTCTCGTTTTTTATTTCCTTATTTGCCCCGATTTTGAAAGCGCTTACTCTGTGCCGAAAATGGGCATTTTGTGGGTCCCATGTGAGAATAATGTGGGCCTAATGCGGGGCTTATGTGGGACTTATGTGGGTTCCATTTGAGCCATATGTGGGCCGTATGGGGCGTATGCGGTGGTTGTGAGGGCCCTCTCGGCAGAATGCGCGCCATGTGTTTTTTCGTTCCTTCTCCCTTCGTCAAAAGCATGTTCGGAAACAATGGCTTCAATTCAAAACCAGCACCACAATGAACTGAGATCAAAAGGAGCAGTGATTTGGAATTTGACATGTGATTGTGAATTGCTTTTTTTGTCTTTTGTCCGATCAGAAAAACGCACTTTGAAGCAACATATGAAGAACATTAGCGGATGATGAGCTTCCTTTTGTGGCCCAGCTCTCCCAAAAGTTGAAGATGAAAAGGAAAACCATGATGAAAGCCTTTGTAAAGCTTTGCCCTCTTCCGATAGACCAATCCTCCCAGTTCTCCATATCACACGGACCAGGCAGTGACGAATCAGCCCTCAGCGAAGGGAGACGGAGCTTTTCAGCTGATCCCAGCGGGGCTGCAAGGGACACAGCCAACGTAGGAACAGATCTGGACGTCCATCATCCCCCAAATCCTTCCAAGGCGCTCTGCCCTTCACTGGGGGATTTTGGAGACGGGCTCTCCAAGAAATTCAAGAAATTTTTTCATTTTGCATTTTGATGTTCATTCGAGATCAGAATTGCGGTTCGGGACCGGTGACAAGGATAGAATGGACTGGGATAGAATGGGACAGAGGCAGAATGGGACTGAGGCAGAATGGGACTGAGTCAGAATGGTACTGAGGCAGAATGGGACTGAGGCAGAATATGGGACTGGGGCAGACTGGGGACTGAGGCAGAATGAGACTGAGGCAGAATGGGTCTGAGGCAGAACAGTACTGGGGTAGAGTTGGACAGAGGCCGACAAAAACATTCTGCCTCAGTCCCATTGCGCCTCAGTCCGTTCTGTCCCAGTCCCCCGATCCTGCGGTTCCTGCGTAAAAATTTACAGATAATATAGTATTTTCCCGGAAGGGATGATCGCCCTTCGTCCCCTATATCCACCAATGCGACCAGCGGCGGATTTTTCGGAGCATGGCAGTCCATACCTCTTACTGCATTGAAAACCACGGAACGAGAGAATGGCGGATGAGGCAAACAGATGAGACAAGCACAATATTATTCTAGTTGCAACAAAAAGGAGAGAGACATCATTAGCAACGGTACATTTCAACAATTCAACGAACAGACAAGACAAGTGGAACCTTCGAACAATGGGATTTCAGCTGACAAAGGCTGAAAAGGGCCCAGGTTGAGTGCGTTGGGGAGGGTAACCCCTATATCTCTCTCCGTCAACTCCTTTCGCCGTGTCACCCACCGTGAGTTGAATCGCGAAAAGCAAAAGGGAGGTTATTCCATGATGGTTCTCTGGGGTAAAGCGTGACATTTGAAGCCCACTATGAATGGAGCTGAATGGAAAATGTGGGGTGCAGATGCAGGTGAGGGGTTGACGACAAAAGAAACAATACTTTTGAATTTATGGTTACGCCTGGTAGGGATATGGGCCTACCGGCACAGTTTTGCCTTAACGGCAGGTTTCAACAGGGTGATTCCCAGAATACAATGGTTCCAAATGAAAAGCTTTTGCATCATTCGTCCCTTGGTTCGTACCCCAAAGTATTCTTTCGACGACTCCACACACATCCTTTTGCGGTTGTGAATATGGGGTTGGGGGAAACATCCATTTGTTTCCAGTTGCAGCGCAGGTTGGTTCACTATAAAAAAACGTGAAATGTCTTTAGGTGTCGTTCGGAGACCTCTAGTTTGTCGAAAAGCTTCAGCTTTGGGTGGTGCTTTCCTCAAACTCGACCGTGCTATAGGGGCCTTGCTACCTGGAAAACCCCGCTGTGGGGTGCCGCCCCAGATCCCCCTCATGTAGCTTTCGACTGCAAGTCCGCATAAGGTACTCCCTTGGTACTCCCAAGTCTGTAAAGTACTGCGCAGTCCCCGTGCCCCTATAAGGTATCTCCTCGTTTCTACTAGAAGTTGTCGGATCTCCTGAAAATCACACTTCAATGGCAGGAGGATTATAATCCTCCTGCCATTGAAGGGGAGTACCAAGGGAGTACCTTGGGAGTACCAGGGGAGTACCTTGCTGACTTGCAGCCGAAAGCCACCTGAACGGGGTCTGGGGCGTCACCCCCAGCCAAGATATACCTTGCCAACCCCCTATCCTTTTCCTGAATGCTCAACCGGGTGCTTATGCTTATCGTGGCCGTGAATAAACAACAGCTCAACTTTGCCACATATTTTTCCTGTTCCTTCTGTTCTTTTCGAACAACCCTGTAGGGTAAAGGAGTCCTCCATTTGTCTGCACAACTTTCCAAAGGAGAAAGGGCGTCTCTATTGTCGAGCGTCGCCGGTCGAGTTTCCTTTCGAAAGACTGGAAATTCCAATGAAAAGATGACGAAAGATGCCATACAAATCCAGTAAAGTATGTCCGAATACCGATAGCATTGGCACTGAGCTACTGATAAGCCGTGAGGCACTAAATAAACACCGATTGGGAAACGTAGACCTCCCTCCTGAGGCAAAGCAAAACATGGGTATGTGACTGTGGCCTATGTATGAACTCTGAAGTTGGTCGCAAGATGTGAATGTCAGGGCAAAGTTGACCATGGCGGCTGGACAGGCAAAATTCCCACGGCATCATATAAGCCGTTTATTTGAAGAAAAAAAAAGCACCTATTGACCTGTTCCTAATTCATTCCTCACCTAACCTCTAACATCTAACACCACCGGGGCTGCAAATTGCAGAAAATTGCAGCCCCGGTGGTGTTCCAAATTTGCCCAAACTTTCCACAACTTTCAAAATGTTTTTTTTTTTTTATATGTACGAATATACCTAGAAATTTAAAATATTTTATATTGTATATTTTTCGTATTTAATGATATAAAAATATATTATTTTTTTGTCTTTATATTTCAAATATTTGGCTTCAACGAAATATGGATTGGTTAATGACAATGCGAGAGGTGTGCAATATTTTCCACGCTTTGCACAAACATTTTGCTCACGCAACATCACAATGCAAAAGATTCGCGGCGGAAGGAATGTCCCGTGGAAAACGACTTCGGTGGGAAATTCGGTCGATTTTCAAATGAAGTCGCATGTGTGTATGACGGGGGTTGTCAAATGAAAGTTAAGGAAACCTTGTCACAAGTGGGCGAAACTAACACCGAAGAAATTTTCCACTGGACCTTTCTATCCACTGTCAGAGTCCGATGCCGTGACCAATCAGCCATCAGTGCGCTGAAGAGTCGTCGCCACGGGTCCACAAAACCAGATTGGGCATTTTTGCTTTCAAAACATGTCCTCGCCATATCTCGTAAATGTCAATAACACCTCTCAAAATATTAGCATGTCTTTGGACTCACCCTGCATAACGCATATTTTTACACAAATTGTTCAAAATTTCTCAATTATTGGCTGACAAATATGTGGTTGATTTTGCGGCTTCACTAATTCCATTCAGTAATTACCAAGAACAACCATCCAACCTCTCGTCAATTGCATACAAAGCTTGGAAATCTGAAGGGAATTCCCTTTGTACCTAATTACTGTCCAATCGACCGACACAATTGGAAATTGTTCAGAAAGCCTGTGCTGGCCTGCTGCCAGCAGTCTCAGGCCATTGATGGTGAAAATGGATAATTGAGGAACAAAATGCCCGGGGACGGGGCATTAAACATGGCTCAAAACGTACAAGCTTAAGGCCTGCCGTTAGGTGCCAAAAAGGACATTATCCTCACCAAAATATGATGGTAAGGATAAGTTCCCTTCCGTCTCAATTTGTTGGTGGGTGGGTTTGTTATGGATTTGTGCGTTTTGGTATTATTTGATTTGACACTTTGTGATCCTGTGCTATTCGGGTCAGAGACAAGTTGTACATATGTGATTGAAGGGGTGATGATAACTTTTCAAAATATGACACGAATCAGAGCTGTAGAACACGGAGTTGATCCACTTATTTTGATCAGGGCAAATGAGGCGAAAAAAGTCACTTGAACGGAGCGGTACACCAATGTACCAGATGGCCAAGTCGTTTCACCACAGCTGCACCATCTCGTGAGTCGATTGTGGTCGTGGCAGTTCAGTGGAGCCATCTCTGTGGCAGCCGAGTAACTACCATGATGAAATCGACGGTCATCTGCCTTCTACAAACTTGAAATTGCTGCCATCTCTGGCTTTCAATCGGAAGTTTGCCCTTTTTTGAATTGTCCCATTCTTGGGAGCACCGCCCTGTTCAGAAGGGTTTCAAGGACAGAAGCCGTAAATTGCTGACCAGTTTCGCCTGTATATTTGCTTCCAACTTGACGTCAGCGCAACAGCTAATGGATGCGCGTCACACTGGCGACCATCATGCTTTGCCTCCACAGTGACGGCCTCCCAGTGTGTATGTCCAACTCTGCTATTGTACTGATCTGCTGCGTCCGAACAAAGTAAAAAACAAAACAGTCGAAACAGATGAAAACGAAGGTGCTGCGTTTACCTTTCTTCTTCATTTCCTCCTCTTGTTCCTTCCTCTACCCACCTTCATTACCACTCCATTCAAGGCCTCTTGTGATTCCATTCTGACAAAGCCAGGAAATGTTGGCTCCAAGTCACCTTCAAGCAGAGGAGAAGTGACGCATAATGTGAACTCTTTGGCTGGTTAACTCCAGCACATTTTGTTTCAAAAGATAACAATATCACAATGCAAGCAGAACACCGACTATACACCGCACTCATATTGGAACATAATATCATCCGCACATTTTCAGTGATCGACGCACAATAATTGACACCGAATACGGCTCCAAAAAGTTCAAAACGTATTGCTGATGGTGGGAGCTGTGATTCAACATTATGGTGTTTTGAATCTGATTCGCGAACACCCATTCCATGAATGGTTACGCGAATGGCCACGCGTCCGATCCGATCGGTACCTAAGCTTTCACAGAACTTTTTACCTAAAGGTGCAAACTATAGTTGTATACGAATAGATGCATCTAAATTTGGAAAAAAGCTGCGTTTAATAATCACGACGGAAGGAAATTTCAGGGGAAATTTCACAAAAGAACAAGTGAGCCAGAATACAGAGTCTACCAAATGTCTTCGAACACAGGCGAAATTTCAACAGGGCTTGATCAATTTCACACCTTACACGAGTGTCATGATGTTTCGCAGCGTGCGACGACATGTCTTGTGTAACGGGAAATTCAATCACGCGGCAGTGTCGGCTCAGTTTCGTTCGGGTCATTTTACTGGAAAGGTTACGCTTCCTGCGGTGTTTTTTCCTTGCAACGATTTTCTTCCATATGGTACGAAAAACGCTACAAGGAAAAAACACTGCAGGAAACGTAACTTAATCACTATCAGTAATGACACCGAACGCAACTGACTGACATTGGTGCTGTTATTAAATTTTCCGTTACACAATACGTATTCTAAATGGCCCCTGTTTTAAAACCGAGCTCCTAATTTAGTATGAACTCAAAATATTCTTTATCTAGTGACCAGAAGTCCTCGTTTTTCTATTTTTCTACGTCACGATCTTCTAATTTTTTTTTCATTTAAACCTGATTTGTATTCCATCTACTGCCACACGACAACATATACACTGACGATGCCGACACAATGGTCGATGAATTGTAATTTTGTAATTCAACTCTAGTCAATAATATGTATGATACGTCAGACAATAAAAGCAACGGATCAAAATGAAGTAAAAACAAAAACAAGGCGAGTAAAAATTCAACTTATGGCAATGAGAAGGTTGAAATCAGGCAACAACTTCACTGCAACTCAGTGTTCACCCAATCAAGAAGGACAAGCGCTCCCAATGCTGCTGTGTGTGTGGGACCAGCGAAAGGCATGGTCGAGAGCGTTCGAAGTGGATGTAGAAGTTACAACATCACTTCGCATGAAAACGCGTTATAGAGAATTGGAAGATCGTGGCAGAGAGAAGGACGAGGACTTGTGGTCATTGGATAACGAATATGGTGAGTCCATACTCAATTGTTGATACCCAGGAGTCAAAGGCCCTTCGCTCCATGACGAGCTCCTGTTGTGATGTTCGAAAACTTTTTGTAAAGAGTGTATTGTACCCCGCAAAAAAACAAGAGAAAAATGCGTTTTGTTATGCCGGAATTGTCTCCGCTGCTGTAAATCACTTGCTGTTTCTTTGTGGTGTTTTGGAAGCCAACAAGTTTCTGCATCTGATATCTGACGCGAAATCGTAATTGCATCAATCGAAGCCCGATTCCTGGCCCGAAAAGCAAGGCTGATTTTCTCTTGTTTTTTGCGGGGTACCATATTTACATTTTGCGGGGTATACGTATAATTACACTGTAAATTTGATTACACATATTGCTTACCTCAAAAATAGAGAGAAGATAAACTGGTTACATACTTTTGTTGACACCAAGTCATTATTTCCGTTTTAACATTATCATCAACTCCAACGTCCACTTCCACTTCATCACCCACTTTCACTTCAACATCCACTTCCACCCCAATATCCACTTCCACTCCAAAACACACTTCCACTTCAACATCTTACTTCCACTATCGACATCCACTTCCACTTCTACATCCCGTTCCACTTCAACATCCACTTCAAATCTACATCCACTTCCACTACTGCATCCACTTCCACTTCAACATCCACTTCCACTTCGACATCCACTTCCACTTCGACATCCACTTCCACTTCTTCCTCCACCTCCACTTCAACATCCACCTCCACTTCAACATCCACTTCAACTTCTACATCCACTTCTACTTCTACATCCACTTCCACTTCTACATCCACCTCCACTTCAACATCCACCTCCACTTCAACATCACTTCCACTTCGACATCCACTTCAACTTCTACATCCACTTCCACTACGATATCCATTTCCACTTCAACATACACTTCCACTTCAACATCCACGTCCACTTCGACATCAACTTCAATTTCTTTTACACTTCCACTTCTGCGTCCACTTCCACATCAGCATCCACTCCACTTTCGCATTCCACTTCAACTTTAACATCCACTTATACTTCTACATACACTTCATCCTCTATATCCACTTCAACTTCAACATTCACCCCCACTTCAACATCCACTTCCACTTCGACATCCACTTCAACTTCAACTTCCAGTTCTACATCCACTTCCACTTTAACATCCACTTCCACTTATACATCCACAAACATCCACTTCCACTTCGACATCCAGTTTTCAAGAGCTTTTATTGCTCTTGCTCATTCGTTCACCCTGTGGCATCATTCATCAAAAGAATAAGGCGAATGCGTTTCATGAAATTGTAAAAAATCTGTTTCTGCGCAAAATTGAAAACAGAATGCAGATAAAAAAAAATATGTTTTTTCGCACGCACACCAGGTGAGCGTTTCAGGTGGGACCGTTCCACCAGGGACACCAAATGCTCGGGTGGGGAAGGAATTGAAGTGCAAATGCAAAAGGCATTCGTACTTCAATGAACGAGCAAGCTGTGGTCTCAAATCGAAAGTTTTTTTGTACAGCCTTTTTAGATTCAGCTGTTGACTGTGTCAAGTGGAAGTGCCGTGATGAGTTTCAGATCTGTCAGTCTGTTTCAACGCTTTCCTGTCCATGTTCAAGACGGCGCGCACACTTGCCAAAAATCTCGCTGAAAAATTAACGGACCTTTTTCACCCGAGAACTCGCGTCTGGTGCTGAGAAGGTTTCACGAATCGTGCGTCACTCGCTTCTCATTTTCCGCACACGTGGTATTTGTCAGAAAGCTTCAGACGACAACGAACGGCACAATTTCCGCAGCCGATGAAACAGGCTTCTGATTGACTGACGCAATTTCATCAATGGGAGAAGGCAGGATGCGCGGAAGAAGGGAAAAACTGCGGAGACCAGAGAAAACGTGAGGACACCACGCTGGAAGCAACGGCGGATTTCTACTCACGTTGCCTTCACTCTTCAGGCGTGCCTTCACAAAATGCACCCTCTTGCCTTTGCCTGTTTTGAAGCGCTGCTTTTCGAAGAATGCAGACTGCAGAATTGTGTCTATTGTGTGCTATGTGCCGACACATGCACGTTAGGCGCGTCTTTTGTCTTG
The DNA here is from genome assembly GCA_030068105.1 of Sinentomon sp. SZTP_YWyxl. NCBI lineage: Eukaryota > Metazoa > Arthropoda > Protura > Sinentomata > Sinentomidae > Sinentomon > Sinentomon sp. SZTP_YWyxl. The sequence continues at coordinate 9,882 of JASGXE010016864.1, forward strand.
CACCATGCAGCCAGTATTGTGAACAGGGCCCATAGTCAGTTCCGTGTGACTCCTGGCCAACGAGTTAACAATGAAAGGCCTTCCCGCAGGCCACATAGCCAGCCGTGACACGGTCCGACAAAACTCCTCGAATATAAGGTAAAAATTCCAGATGTCACAGGAGAGTACCTACAGAGGACATCCAATTTCAACAGGACTGATGCAGTTTCACACGTTGCAGGAATGTAATGTGTTTTGCGTAACGTCCCGTTACTTTGATTCCAAATGGCGCCTGATTTAACTTCTATGTTCCAATGAACTTCCAATGAACTTCCAATGAACTTCTGCAAATGGAAATGGAAATGAGAATGGAAACTTCATGGTGGTCTCCCATTTTCTCCAGTTCATGAAAATGGAAACTTCCATGAACTTCCAATGAACTTCTGAATGATCTTCTGCAAATGGAAATGAAATGGAAATGATAATGAAAATAGAAACTTCATGGTGGTCTCCCATTTTTCCAGTTCATGAAAATGCAAACTTCCATGAACTTCCAATGAACTTCTGAATGAACTCCTGAATGAACTTCTGCAAATGGAAATGAAATGGAAATAGAAATGAGAATGGAAACTTCACGGTGGTCTCCCATTTTCTCCATTCATGAAAATGGACCGTCCACGAACTTGCAATGAACTTCTGAATGAACTTCTACAAATGGAAATGAAATGGAAATGATAATGAGAATAGAAACTTCATTGTGGTCTCCCATTTTCTCCAGTTCATGAAAATGGAAACGTCCATGAACTTCTGAATGAACTTCTGCAAATGGAAATGAAATGGAAATGGAAATGAGAATGAAAACTTCATGGTGGTCTCTCATTTTCTCCAGTTCATGAAAATGGAAACTTCCATTAACTTCCAACGAACTTCTGAATGAACTTTTGAAAATGGAAATGAAATGGAAATGGAAATGAAAATGGAAACTTGTGGTCTCCCATTTTCTCCAGTTCATGAAAATGGAAACTTCCAATGAACTTCTGAATGAACTTCGGCCAATGGAAATGAAGTGGAAATGAAATGGAAATGAAATGGCGCCTGAATGAACTTCTGCGTTTCACTGAACTTCGATGAACTTCCAATGAACTTCTGCGTTCAAAGAATTTCAGTGGGTAGTGGACAGGCCAAACAGCCTGTCCCCGAATGTGTCCCTCCTGCGGATATTATTTCAACAAAGATAAACCCATTCATATCTAGAACAAAACAAATTCTGGATGCGGCTTGAGGGGGAGGCAGAAGGCAGAAGGCAACCCTATGAAACAGAAGAACACCCTTTTCGAATGAATGAGGAACAGGACTGGAAGCAGGAAAAAAGTGCGTTATCTTTGCCGGAAACACGGGTACTGCACAAAATTACGCTATCTCATTCGATACGATGTGGAAGTGTGAATGATGAATTAAAAATGCGGTCGCATTGATCAAAAACTCCGAACAAATCGCAATTGCACCCTTCAAGCCGGAACGTCAGCTAAGAACCAGTTCCCGCGGACGCATAACATAAATATGTA